>PQWD01006456.1:63407-165149 GCA_019425675.1 Leucinodes orbonalis | reverse complement strand
GGAGCGCCTTGTGCTGGCGCGACGCCGACGTGGACAGCTCTCGCCACGCCGGCGCCAGCGCATTACACGCTGGACACCATGGCGCGTAACTGATAGCATTGGTTCAATTATTAACAACCCATGTTTTTAGGATGCCGTAGCCAAATGGCAAAACACGGAACCCTTATAGATTCGTCAAGTCTGTCTGTCTGTCCGTCCATATGTCACACCTTTTTCAAAAACTTTGTAAGTATATGTATTCTTTGAACCGCTATTAGGTTTTGACAAAAAACTTGAAAAAACAAAAATATATTTTGGGGTTCCCCATACATTGAACTGAAACCCAACAATTTTTATTTTTGTTTTACCCCCTCTTGTAGGGTATCAATGTGTAGAGCTTGATAAAGAGGTTTCTAATACCATTTTTTTATAACTTGAAATTGTCCAGTGAAATTGGAGTGTTTTGCACTTTGTGTTTTACGGGTGAGGGCACTGTAGCTAAAATTACCGGGCATAAGAGACTTGACATCTGGTGTCTCTGGTAGGATAGGTGCAAAGCAAAGTTGACAGAAATTAATAACAGTTCACTGTACATGCCGGAGTCTTCTTGGTTGACAACAACCCTCTGAACTGGTGGTAGATTCATTAAAAAAACTTCTTTTTTGATAATTCTAGTGGCATGTATTGATTTATTTGAATAAAGCATTCTTGAGCTTGTTACTAATTTTCTTCAACACTGTCATAGTGTAAATGGGGGAGGCCTATGTCCAGCAGTGGACTGTGATAGGTTGAATAGATAGACTGTCATAGTCAGGTGTACCAAATACCAACAACGTTCTGTTGATTTAATGTCATAATAGTGATAGGAGACAGTAGATGGAATGGCAATCAGTGAGGTATTAGCATAATGAAGCATACAAGATATTTTAGGCAACTGTCAAGAATAGTCAATTCTGGAATACTAACATTGTCTAACAAATATATATTAAGCAATTGTGGTGTTTTGAGGGAATGACATTTAAGGTTTTATGATAACATCCAAAAGTTAGATGCATTTATATTAAGTTGATGCTAATTTAATCATTTATTCATCACAAGACTTTGACATTTTAATTAAAAAACACTTAGTTAAGAATGTCAAAGTTAAGTTAGTTAGTCATTTTGGACTTTGCAAGATTAAATTCAGTATGTATGTTGCTAGAAGCTGCTAAATAATAATCTCTTAGAATTTCATTATATAGAGATCGTTTTCGCACATCAATGTAACAAGACGTCGTTTAATTTGCAGGTCATTGTTACATTTCAGTGTGAAATACCCGACAGCGAAATAATAGATCCCTAGGTGTGCGTCACTCTTTGAAACGGTTCTAGAGACCTTTGCGACCTTGTCATGGTTTATTGAACTCAAGTGTAGGTTGCATGCATTTTTATATCTACTACTTATGTATCATGGAATTGCGTCACCCAACTTACAATGCCTACATAGTTTCCGTAACACTGTATTTATAAAAACAAAGATAACAATAGTAGTCTTTGTAAATCATCAAAATAAAATTAACACGTTTTGATAAGTCAGACCGGCATATAAAATGTACTCACAATTCCACCATCCATTCTCCCTCAAGAATCTCTTTCCAATTATCTTCATTTAATTCACGGTTCGCACTAACTACATTGATGAGAGAACATAAAATAACAGAGAATAAAATGGAAAATTGTAAAATTCTGGGAGCCGTGTATATGAGCGCCATGTTTGATTATGATGTAATGTTGCCATTAAGTATTTAAATTGTTCTTCTACTATTTGAAGTGTCAAAAATACACAAGTGCATTGAACGCAATTTGGTTCGTTAGCCATAATACCTAGAGAATAATACATGCAATGGTTGATTTGTTAAGAGACTAACTCTCAATCATGATTTATGGGGGAATGGGGTAAAGGATTTGAACAAAAAAATTAAAAGGTACTGAATTTAATATTTAAAGTTTGGGACTATTCCATTGTTATCTATCCTTTCTTCACATGTATAATAGTTCTAGCATTTTAAAGGCTTGTCATAAATAATTAGCAGATAAATAGTTAGCATCAACGTAATTAAATTATCTCAAAACCTTTATATCGTCTCTCAAAACATTACAACGATACTTAATATTTATTTGTTACACAATTATATTATTCCTTATAATAATTTGAATATTCTTTACAGTAGCTTAAAATGTTTTCTATGCTTCATTAAACTTTTACATCACTTAAAACCATTCCATCTAATGTTGTGTGTCCTATATTCGTGTTTCAATGGAAACTGCCATCTTCTCCTACGGAAAGGGTTTTAAAACAGGGTTTTTATCTTTCTCTTCAATCCTTTGCAGTCCACAGCTAAACAAAGACAAAGGTCAAAGTTAGTTAGACAAAGGTCTCCTCCATTTTGCGTCAGATATCTTGGTCAGCCTTCGCCAGCGACCTTTTGTAAGTCGTCGGTTTTTAGGGACGTCCAGCGTGCAGGAGCAGCAGATGTTTAGTTTCATTAAAATAATTCCAGATTAAGCCTGTATTTTTAACCTGTGAATCCAATAGCACCCTTTGAATGTCAATGACACCCTAAGGCAACAGAAACAATAACTGTTGTGTCTGGATTGGAATGTGAAATGAGGTAAACCCCATGACCTTATTCAAACTTTGCAACCTATACATGGGTGATAGAATGCCATTTAGGCATGTTACAGCTGAGTCTTGAAAACCCATTCGGTGAAATAATTTATTAAGAACATCTTATAGTCTTTCAGGATAAGACACTTTGTTACTTAATAATACAATATTAGTATAAACGTGACATATGGCAATTTTTTTTTTTATCCACATATTGCGCCATCTTGTGGAAACGGCATGAATAGAGTTATAAAGTTTAAAATAGACTCGCTAGATGTCAATGTATGTTCGGAGTTATTGACAAAGTATATTTTTCATGCGGGTGCGATGGCGGTCGCTCATGAGATTAAAACTTTTTACTTTCGAAACTGTAGTAAACTTAGCATTCATAGAAATACAGATTTTCATGAACTTTGAAAAAATTGATATTTTCTTGGGAATTTGCTTCTGAAAAGCTGAAGGTTTCTTAGGTTTAGTGTAGATCCAGCATAATTTTACCGATAATATTTTAATGCATGAACCGAAGTCGTGCAAGCAATAGGTTTCTGGGTTACTTGCTGGATTCCTAGATGGCACCAAATATAAAATGTCATACCTAAAGCTGAAAGCGGAGGACCGTGATATCAGGCGCAAAATAAAAGAGTTCCATTTCCCAGCTTTAAACTTCTAAAATAAGCTACCTTCTCTTATTTCCACATTTAGTTGTGCAGATATTTAGTATTTAATATACTACTCGTAATAGCAATGGTGCTATTAAAATTTTCTTTTTGTCATGTCAATTTTGACAATCATCATTATCAGCTCATTAAACATCCCCACCGAGAGGCACGAGCCTACCCGTATTGGGTGTATAAGCCATAGACATCCACGCGGGCCCAGTGCGAATTAGAAGACTTCACGCACAGCCTTTGAATCTCTTCTCAGACGTTCGAAGGTTTCCTCTCAATGTTTTCATTCACCGTGAGAGCGTCGGATAACGTACATGTAATTTCGAAAACGATTTGAACCTGCGCTCTCCTGATCGGATGGCAACAGTCCACATCAATAAGCCGCCGACGCTCTCCAAATTAATATATTCGGCAGCAAATATAAAATGAATACAACATATAGCCGTATGTCCTTGTGTGAAGCACACGAAAGTAATCACATTAGCGATAGACGAGGTGGCGATCGATAGTAGACGAAGCCGGCGAAGCCGTACTGGCTCGTGTCAAGTTATCGCGACTTACGGCGGTGTTGCCACACTGTGGAAAATGTACGAAATTATTATTTTAAAATCAATAAGTAAATATAAAATAAATATCCACACACTCACACAGCGCCATCTCATCATCATCGTTACAACCTAGAACGTCCACTGCTGAACGAAGGCCTCCCTAGCGCCATCTAGCTCTAAGTTAAGCGTGAAGCCTGTATTATGGGTACTAAACAACGGATAAACATACTTATATACATTTTTTTGTAAATACATACATATTATACATAGAAAACACCCAGACCATTACAAACAGACATGTTCATGCACACAAATGTTTGTTCTGCGATCGAACCCGGCACCCTTGGTGTAGCAGCCGACGTCTCGACCATTAAACCAAATGGGTCGTCAAAATCAATGATCGTCGGTGGCTGAATGGTGTGGACTGTTGCCTTCCGATCGGGAGAGCGCTGGTTCAAATCCCGCCAAGTACGAATGTGGTTTCGAATTCACGAAATTATATGTAAGTTATCTGACGTTCTTACAGTGAACGAAATTCAAAAGGTTATGCGTGAAGTCGGCCAATCCGTACAGGAACAGTGTGAACGACTAAGGTCTATACACTCTTTACGGGTAGGCTCGTGCCCCTCTGTGGGAACGTTTAGTGATGATGATGATGAACATTGATCCAGTAGTACATAAATATTCTTTAGAAAAATAAGGGCATAGTCAAACTGATAGATTAATATTGACCACCGTTTCGGGATAAACCTTATTTTCAGATTCAGATTAATTATTTGAAAAAAAAACCTTTTCACATTAACAAGATTTCTTTGTACAATTTTAAATACAAGTTAATATTACGAAAATATAATCAATAGGCATAGGATATATCTAACGCTGAATATGTAATTATATTAAAAATCTTATTCTTTAAGATACAAAAGTCCTTTGCACTATTAAAATTAGACGAATTCCTCATTATTTTTTCCACATGTAATCAGTTAAATATATAGAGTCTGTAATCATTTGTTTTCATCAGTAAAGTTAATTATTTTGAAGTTATAGAAATAGGAAAATTTTGACGACAACACAATTAGCATCAAATTTGACGACCCATATGGTGTAACGGTGGAGAAGTCGGCTATTGCACCACGGGTTACAGTTTCAAGTCCCGGGCAGTACACATGTTTGTTTCCTGAACATGTAATGGTATGTGTGGTTTAGGTATTTAAGAAGAAGAAATTTATAGAAGTTTCTTTATCCGAAGGAAACGAATACCTAGGAGGTTGTATAACGTGTAATGGGTCCTTTTAGTAATTTAATGAAACGACGTTATTGTAGGTAAACAAATCATAAATTGGTTGTATTAACAACAGCTAACAAAACTAGTTACCCGGGTTTACAATCGCTAACAACTAACTAATACTAAACTTATATAACTACGGTTGGACGCCAGGAGGGTTTTCCAATAGCTGACAGGTGAGTGGAACCCTGGAATGTTATAGCTGGTTTTTAAGTTATAAGTGTACAAGACAGTCTGGACGTTCACCTGATGGTAAGTGATACGCCAAACCATGACAGAACGGCATTAAAGAGACCAACAACTGATAGACAGTTATTATCCTCCATCAATGCCGCACTGCGCCCGTCATCCGAGACAACAGATGTTAGGTCTCTTATACCCGGTAATTTCACTAGCTACAGTGCCCTCATCCCGAAACACAAAAGTGCATAACACTCCTGTTTCCCGGGACGATATCTAGCACTTCGGTGGTACCTACTTAGACGACTCAGTATCGAGTCTACCGCCTAGTGTGTGTGTGTGAGTATGTGGCTGTGCGAAAATACAACAAAGAAGTACAATCTTTAGAAACTTGCAAATTCACCTGTGCACACAAAATGCAACATGAATAACGAAAACGCATTCAACAAACGGAACTGCCTCCGTCTTCCGACAATAGACCATAGAGCATTCCCACGTTTTTTTTTCTCGATGACGAGTTGACCGTGGCTGAGAAATTTATGGTCTTTGTGCAAAAAGGTCAGGCAATGTTTTTTTTGTCAATGATAAAGAAAAAACTCGCTGACATTTCCGAGATATAGTAATTTGTTGGTATTATCCGGTTTAACCTTATTAATAAGCTTGAGTATTCTTTTATTAAGCTATTAATTGGCAAGGCTTTAATTACAGTACACAATTGTAAGAAAGATTAGTGGGCTGCGTTGGTGGCCTTTAAACGAAATAGAATATTGTGTAAACTTTCTGAATATAAAACAAGTGAAATTACCGGGACTAAGAAACCTAACATCTGTTGTCTCGGGTGTAGGGGTAGTGCAGCGTTGATGGAGAAGAACGTCTATCATTTTTTAGTCTGCATCAACTTCCGTTGTCCTGTCATGATCAGGCGTATAACTTACCATCAGGTGAGAGTCTTGACCGCCCTGTACCTACATTTGGAAGCCCACTACTGGAGATAGGCCTCCTCCATTTCTACGCTAGAATACCGTTCCTACTCTTTATTCACCAGGTGAACTGGAGAACTAACAACCGTTTTACTTATTCGTCGTGACTATACTAAGAGCGTAGGTACGTCATTGGTGCGGACTGTTGCCTTCCGAACGGGCGCATGTTCAAATCCCGCCACGTACCAATGTGTTTCCAAATTTTCGAAATGATATGTATGTTATCTTACGCTCTTACGGTTCAGGAACACATCGTGAGGAAACCTCGAAAATACATTGGTACGTGGCGGGATTTGAACCTCAGCCCTCCCGGTAGGAGGGCGACAGTCCACACCATTAAGCCACCGACGCTCATTGACTGTAATAATGATGAACTCCCAACGGGACGGGATTCGAACCCACAGACTCGGACGGATTGAAAGTTAGCGTTACTAACCAATGGGGGAAGTTCCGTTGAATATTTAAGGAGCTATTAAGCGCTAGAAACAGCCGTAACACAATATGGCTTCGAATTATTTATCTCCGCTGGATTTCCCGGGAGAATTGTTCCAGCCCACACAGAGTTATTAGGGTGGCCAAACGGCGAGACAATTCGGTACTTTCCACCATGTATACAATATAAATAATAAATTTCCACTGACATTCACACAGCACCATCTAGTCCCAAAGCATTTAGCCTGTAATATGGGTACTAAACAACGGATACACATACTTATTATATATTTTTCTAAAAACATACATATCATACATAGAAAACACCCAGTCCAATACAGACAGACATGTTCATGCTCACAAATGTTGGTACTGCCCGGGGTTCGAGCCCGGAACCCTTGGTGTAAGAGTCGACATCTCAACCACTTACACCAATATGGGTGATCGCAATAAAATCTCTGTCAGTCTGTTGTAATATTGAAATTATTGTTTTTTACTTACATATGATATATAGTTATATAGTTTCGAATGCCGTGTCACAACGCACGTTGTTGCGAAAAAAATCAAGTGATACGCCCTTGCGAAAAGCCATATCGAAAATCGCTCAATGGAATGACACATCCGAATATACAATTAGACTGGACAAGCCGCCAAGTTTATAGGCAGTCCCAGTGTCGCAATTTCTTTTCGGTTCTTACCTGTGAAAAGTTATTATATTTCTTGGTAAATTTACTGATTCATTGCGATGATGGCATGTTACAATTGCACAGGATGGCATTTTGGAAAAAAACTATAATTTCTTCTAATATTCGTGCGTCTTGACTCGTCTCACAGAGCGTAAACTGGTAGCCAGTGTATGCTCGTTGAGCTTACATTTGTCGCACTTTAAACGCGGCTTGCCCCATCTCCTGTATTGGGAAATCTGTGGGAATGACGGACTCGCGAACACGCTGTCTCGAAATACTTTTTATATAGCTGAATGAGAAAAGCGGAGGATCTTCAATACTCAAATCTTTATTGCTCTATAAATGTAGGTACAGTGGTTTGGTGGACCAGCTGTGGTCTGTGGTTGAAGAGAAACAGAATATATTTCAACCCGGTGAAAAGATAACAGGTCCATTAATCCTTTTGATGATTCTGAAAAAAATAAATATTATACAATCAGAAATCCATGCACACAAACGTGTATGTGAAAATTAAAAACGTGTGGTCACCCTACGGGGCCTAGAGCGGTTGTTGCAACAAAAATAAATGGCGAATTACGCAAAATCAATACGCGACCGGGATATTTCCATTTCTTCATCCTATGTTCATCATCATAAGCCTACAATGGCCCACTGCAGGGCACAAGCCTTCCCGCAGCTAGCTATTGGAAAAATTGGGCAGTAACCCACCACGCGGGCCCAATGCGGATTGGTCGGTGTTATCGAATAACATCCTGAGATTGTAACCGGGACCGACGGCTTTACGTAGTTTCCTAAGCAAAGAATCGTCTTTCATCTAGGCCAGTGGTTCCCAAACTTATTGTCTACTGCCCACTTTGAGAATAAGTATTTTTTAGCGCCCCCATTTTTCACCTATTTAAAAATCACTGTAACTTCAAATTGAATTAATTAATTATTGAATTAATCATTTTCTTTCTGGGTCTCTAACCGCCCCCTTTGAGACCTGCAGCGCCCACAAGGGGGCGTATCGCCCACTTTGGGAAAGACTGATCTAGGCTATGAGATGAGTTTGTGTACAATCATCATCATGTTTTCCATCACCATAAGAGCATAGGATAAACGTGCATAAAATCGAAAATTTTATAGTTACGTGACGGGTTTGAACCTACACCTTCCAGGTCAGAAGGCCAAGCAGTCAAAAATGCGGTCTCCCCGGAGAATACAAACTCGCAATGCCCGGATCACGCTGTAACCTAAACCCGACGCTCAGACTACCTCTCTCTCTCTTCAACCTGTCGCAGTCCACTGCTGGATAGGTCTTTTGCACCAGATATCCCGGTCCCCCGCTTTTCTCATCCAGCCTCCACCAGCGGCCGCCAGCAAGTGGTCGGTCTATCGGGCCGGAGGGCGTCCTACGCTACGCTTGCCAAGACGCGGTCTCCACTCTAGAACTCGACTGCTCCAACGGCCATCGGTTCTGCACATACGTGACCAGCCCACTGCCACTTCAACTTGCTGATCCAGCGGGCTTTGTCGGTAACTTTACCTACGCTACCTATGTAACTTATATTATACCTATAACTATATTTTTTTAGACTTTATACATGAATGTTCATCAACACCAGAAATTGAAAATCTATTCTGTGTGACGCAATAAAATTCTGTCATGGCATTTTTTACGCGATATTCAAGTTTGATTGTATTCTATCGTCCATTATTATAGAGATTAGGCATCTAACATCACGTCAATCACTCCGCCTACCTGATGCGACAATGACTAAATAAAAATTTAATAAACTTTATGAAACTCGGCCCAAAATACCATATCCCACGGCGACAATGTTTAAAAAATAATTGATAGAAGGAAAAAATAATCCAAGTCCCGTGAGGATTACACGACAAACGCATTTCGACGTGTGGCCACACTGGAACGGCTTCCAAATTTGAATTTTGGAAAAGGAACGCCTACGTTGTTTTTTTTTGTTCTTTACGCAATGTATTGTTTGTGGTCTGAAATTGAATTTTTTAATTAACAATGATTATTTTTTTTATTACATAGGTCAGAATTTTTGTTTTTTAATTATATCACCTATAATTACGAAATAAAGTATAATATCCTAAAAGGAAAGGGAATATGAGGAGAGGAATGTGTGTCCGGTAAGTGACGGAGGGCTCACCAGACGAAACTTCATATTAAAGTAGTCAAAAGTCTAGTCAAACGGTGAAATAGAAACATAAAATGGACGTAATTTTGTTCATGCACGGTAATTTTGTTCAAATGTTTGTACTGCATGGCGATCGAACCCGAAACCTATTAGGGTATAGCGACTTCTTAACCATTACACCATATAGGTCATCAAACCCATGAAGATGATGATTTCAGTAGCAACTATTGGTGTAACCCGAGCATAGAACCCGTGACTCTTATATCAAATCACTGTCATTCCGACACAAGTGCTGCCACTGCCGCGACCTGTATGAATGGACAGATCTATATTGATTTCGTATCGATGATTTGGCAGGAACTAGCACAATGGACTACTGGGGTAGCGGGTTTGATGTGGGTGTGTGACTGGCCGCTTTGTCACAATGCCGGTAATGGCGTGTGAAATATGACACAATAATAATAAAGAAAAAAAATGGTCTCTGTAAGGAGTTTGTTTGACAGTTCGAAAAAAAAAATTACACTCTGTAAGGAGGTGGTATATATTTTTTTAATTATGACTTCGAGCAGTCTCAAGAAAAATACTTATAGTAAAATATATTCAATATTTGATAAATTAATGGTAACTGATGTATGGTGATTAAACCCCCTTCATCACGAGTTTTAGAGATATGGTACTGTACTGAAACCTTACGCGGACTTCTTGAGAGTACTTGACGGTCAAAACAGTGCAACGGTCACATGGTGTGACCGTTGCACTGTTTTGTTACACTTGCCTTTACTCGCGTTTGTTACGAACACTTAATGGTTAACAATCCACCATTATTAAAAAAAAAACAATCGAAACAACACCAATCTTAGTAAAAAAAGCAGACGACATGACACTTCTCGTTCCCGCCAAGAAGCCGAAGTTGTATGTTTGTCAACTAGAAAAAAAAGAAAATAGGGCTAGTTATACAACCTCCTTAGTTGAATGTTTGACAACATGTTTTCGTAGGAAGCCGTTTAGAATTTTTATGACTGTTGCAAACATATTTTTAAAAACAAAACTTAAACACATGACAAAGTTATTAAAACTTATGGAAACAAACGTATTGAGATATTAGAAAAATACCACAAATTTTTGTTTCATATTGTCCTCTGTTGGATGAAGTCCTCTGCAATAAATGACTATTATCAATGTTAGGGAGCAACCCACGCGGGTCCAATGCCTTCATTTCTATACAAATTCATATTGCTTTATCAAAATTTCAGCCCTGTACGTCCACTGCTGAACGCAGGCCTCCTCTAATTCTTTTTTATTTATGAATTATTACTGAATATTAAAATTTCTCGAAGTAGAGACAAAAAGAAGTCCGGCCACTTTATTTGTAAATTTTTGTCCTTAAGTGCAGCCTGATATTAAAGTACTGCCATCGTCAAGTCTCCGATTACATTTTTTTATACGAAACAAGAGTACCTAAGTGGAGAAATGTGATGCAAGCTATTTACTGAGATGCCGCATTTAAAAGGATTACCGTCCGCCATAGTGGCGAGCGATTCAAAAAGAAAAATAATTGTTGGGGGATTAGCTGCCAGTGTCAAAGTGTTAAATATCGAACACACGGCGTCTAATTTGACAACTGAGGCTGGCCGAAAAATTTGAATCCGACGAGTAAAAAATATCAATTCGAAAAAAGGACGTGTATAATTTGACAGGTGTGTCGTATTTCCCGCCGGAGGTTTGACAGTTCGATTTGGAGGTATGTCGCCGTACGCGGGATGGCTTAATGCTTGACGCGGTTTTTCAACAAAATAATAACGATTAAAATTTCATTATTAATTTACTAAGCCGTACCAGTACCGAGATTACTTTCAACTGTTCCATAAAAAAAGCAATGATATGTAATTCATAGAGCCTCCTACAAACAACATTAAATTTAATTAAGTATGTACTACGAATACATATTATGTATCAATAAAGAGCTATGAATATAGTAAGGCATAAAATAACTGTTTTAGGTATGTGCTGAATGGTTTAGTTAATAAGCTTATAGATAAATTGTGGACTCGATGTCGGAGCGGTTAATGCGTTTACTTGACGATCGTGCAAAGTTAAGCAACTAACTTAATGATCTGCCATCGGATGGGTTACTGAAAAATATCATATTCAAATAAAAAAATATTTCACTTACAGTCTCACAGCGCCATCTAGATCCGAACAAAGCATTTAGCCTTTAATATAGGTACTAAACAACGGATAAACATACTTACAATATATATTTTTTTTGTATATAGGTACATACATTGATCTGGGTGTTTTCTATTATTATATAGACTGTTGTCCTCCTACCGGGAGGACTGAGGTTCAAATCCCGCCACGTACTAATGTATTTCGAATTTTCGAAAATATATGTACGTTATCCGACGCTCTTACGGTGAAGGAAAACATCGTGAGGAAATCTGCACACGCCTGCGAAGAGATTCAAAGATTGTGCGTGTAGTCGTCCAACCCGCACTAGGCCCGCGTGGACGACTAAGGCCTATACACCCTATACGGGTGATGATGATATAGAGTCAAATAGACAAAAAAGGCTCGAAACAGATAAAAGAAATATATAATTTGATGGCAAAACTATTTGGTAGATTATATTTAGATGGATGTAAATCATTGAAAATGGTTATATTTTATGAATGAGTCAATTGGTAAACATTAAAAACCTCGACTCAAAGCGAAAAAAGCAGCTGTCATATAACGAAATCGGCGCATACCAAAGGTTGTATTTCACAAAAGAATGTGATGCTTATACCAAACACTTATCACCTTATCAAGCCCTCAGTTGACAATAGGGTATCGGAACGAAACGCAACGTCACGCACAAAACTAAACGCAACCGGCAGCCATCGGAATACCACCGTATTGATCTAGATACGAGTATCTTGTCCACAAACAATGCCATTCTTATGAAAATAAACAACATTTTAAGACGTGTTCGATGTTTGAAATAAAAATAAAACGTTAAAAGGCAACTTCGAATTTTGAAATTGGGGCAACGCAGGGCTGCCAGTATATCATAATTATGTTTATTTATTCCACATTTTTTTATGTGTTGTCTGAAAAGTAACATTATTCTATGATTTTAGAATGGACCCCTTACAAACCACATTGGGCCAGTGTGGTGGGTTACCATTTAATCTCTCCTATGATGTGTGGGAAGGTCGGTGCCCTGCAGTGTGTAGTTTTATGATCATCAATAAGATCGCGACCAGTTCTCCAGCCAATGCAGTGTTGAAGGAAACTCTACACTGCATCAGCTAGGTATCTACAGATTAACCTCTACCAGACATACTTAATTTGTTATGTAATTAAATATCGTGGTATAGTGGGTATAACGTTCGGCTAAGATCACTGCGTGATCCGGAGGACTTGGGTTCGAATCCTGCAGGGAAAACTGCATATCGTGATTTGTTTTAGCCATAGGGGTTATATAGATAACATATCCTTCCATTTGCTTCACTACTCACTGATGTCTTTTATTTCTTTTATATTCATTTATCTTTAAAAAATAAACAAAAAGTATTTCATATTTATGATAATTATTTAAAGTAAAGAGCTAATGATATTAGAATCTTAAAACGTGTCAACCCTAGGCATAGACAACGGAGTTATGTCACAACGAAAGCGCGCGTAAAATATTTTGATATTTGACAACTGTCACGGGTCGATCCATATCTATTTATTTATTTAAATACTTACCCGTTGTATATTGACACTTCTGTGAGTCCACGCTTGTCGCGATTCGATTAGATACAGTTTTGTTCGCAGACGTTTTCGATTATATGTATCTTTAATGAGGTCGATATATAAGATGAGACCTTACATTAATGGTCAAAGATTAGTCCCCAGGGACAATAGATTTTCTACTGTCTTTTTGCGATAGTCTTCAAGAAGTTATACGTTTTATTCAACAGACCCTATTCGCGTTACCGGCACTGTTCTCCCCAAACATAGGTTATGCCGTCAGCATAAGCCGAGATTCGAGCCCGACCCTGGCACGCCCGTGGTTGTTTGCATAAATTTTCGAGCTGAAAGCCACTGCACTCGCCACTTGTCCAGTGAAGTCCATGCGCGGACAGCGAAAAGTCAATCCGAAAATAAAAACTTGGGAATCTCTTAAGCCCGTGGCCCGTCCACTGCTTGACCTCCTCACTGAAGTAAAGTTTATGCCGTATGCCGTAAGCGTTCTACGCTTGGCAGTTGGCTAATTGGAGATTTTAGATTGTTTCTTGCTAGATTCTTCTCAGTGGAAAACTACCGTCCGAACCAGTAGTAGCTTCATTTGACATATGTGTTCTGTAAGGACCTAAACCGAATAAACACTTTTCTTAATTTTTATCTCTTACCTGTAAGAGGTTATGTGTAATGAGCGAGCGCTTCTTCCCGATCCCTGCTGTATGTGTTGTCCTTAAGCCGGGTACGCAACCCGTGGGGTGTAGGGAGAGTAGGGGTGGGACTATCCATCCGTCACTACACAACAACGGTTTGGTCCACCCGATGGTGGTAAGAACCTGAATTCACTCACTTGATAGTAAGTAACAGAAGCCGTTTGGTACAACCAATAACTGTAGTACTTACATTTTTCATCAAGACTATCCTGCGACTACACCCGAGATGACAGATGTTAGGGCTCTCCCAAAAGCCCGGTAATTTTAGTAGCTACAGTGTCCTCATCCAGATAGGCATACAGAAGTGCATTACACAAGTATTTCATGGGACGATATCTGGTAATGCGGTGGATACCTCAGACGAATGCTGCATGTTTAAGGCTGAATGTTTCATGAGAATTATCTATTAGATTGCAGTCCAAAACTGCTAGAAAATTCATTTCAGCGTGGTCCCAAAAGATTTATTCTGAGGCCTATGTTGAAAATGGTATACCTATAAATATATTTTAATATTTTAGTTGTTATTCCCGAACTCTATACTTTAAAGTCAACTCCAATCCACCGGTATTTCATAGTCATATTGTAATACCCCGTATATTCGTTCAATAAAACCAATCCACTCGAAACAAACCCGTAAAGCTAGATAAGCTGCGGCCATTGCTGCCAACATAAAAGTTAGAATTCCAAATTTAAACGTGAGCGTTGGCGGCAAAATGACCATAAACAAGTTTTTATTTCTTCCCCCGCCGCCCGAGGCTGCCCGGCTTTTGTGCCAGTATCCTGCTCTTTTCACTGAGACCTTTTAAGGTAGAAATTTATTATCTATATTCGGGCATGACCAGTAGCGGTCTAATTGTGAGTTATGAGGTTATATTTTGTTCTTTTTAAGGGTAGTTTCGTTCGGAAGGTCACCTTTGTGTTTTTTTAATGTTGCCGCGTTATTTATTGGCATTTTTTAAATTAAATCTGTTTCGGATTTTACGGATTAATCGGATTGCGCGTTTTATGTGTTCTAGTATAATAGGGCGGATGTTCTTCCTGTATTTTTTAATGTTGAGTATTGGTTCGGACAGGAAACTGTATTTTTTTAAACAATAACGTTTGTAGATTTTGTATGAATAACGATGGAATTAATTGTTTGGGAATTCATAGGGGATTCTTGCGTAAAAAGTCCTGATGGACCGACGACTTGCGAAACGCTGATGGAGGCTGGATGAGGAAAGCGGGGGCCTGGGATGTCCGAAGTAGAATAAGAAAGAAATATATCCAGCAATGAACTGCGATAGTTTGAAGAGAGAGTTGTCCTTAGGGTTATGTTTGATTAAGGTATGACGATATTAGTGAATTTAAAACTTTTTCTTCGAGAGGGAGGCTAGTAGGAGGATTCAGTTGGGCTGGGCGGCATTCGGTAAGCTACGTCATGTCTTAATGTCAACTATTCCGCAATGCTTAGAGACGAAAGTCTTTGAGCAATGCGTCCACCCGTGCTAACATACGCAGCTGAGACATGGACACTGACTGCGGGATTGGTTCACAAGTTCAAAGTCACTCAACGCGCAATGGAGCGAGCTATGCTTGGAGTCTCTCTTAGGGATAAGATCAGAAATGATTTAATCCGTAAGAAAACTAAAGTTACCGACATAGCCCGCCGGATCAGCAAGTTGAAGTGGCAGTGGGCTGGTCACGTATGTCGCAGAACCGATGGCCTTTGGAGCAGACGAGTTCTGGAGTGGAGACCGCGTCTTGGCAAGCGTAGCGTAGGACGCCCTCCGGCCCGATGGACCGACGACTCGCGAAAGGTCGCTGGTGGAAGTTGGATGAGAAAAGCGGAGGACCGGGATGTCTGGCGCAAATGGGGGAGACCTATGTCCAGCGGTGGACTGCAATAGGTTGAAGAGAGAGAAATAAAAAAGAGCATAAGTAGAAGACTTCAAAAATAAATTTTCAAAATATATTTGGAACCCGTAAGCTCCTACTTTTTTTATATTAGCAAAATCGTAGGTTTTTTTTGCAACAACGATCAACATTTACTATCCTCAAAGGATGTTGCGCAAGAAAGACCACTCCGAAAGGACTATTATAAAGTATTTTGCCGCACCTGGGCGGGACTAAAAAGTAGTAAAAAATGATTTCGTGCCAATGATTCTCCCGAATTATAAACGGTAATGGAGCGTACTGTTTAATCCAACGATACTGAGATTGGGGACCCACAGGATAATATAAAACCGGTTGATTTTTAAGGTCTCATTTTGAATCTTTAGGTACCTAGCTGGAAAGCAACATTTTACTTTGTTATAATATTCGACTACCTAATCGTTATTATATAATAACGATTAGGTAGTCTGGATTATCGGAGGACCGGAATGTCTGGCGCTTAATGGGAGAGACATTGTCCAGCAATGGACTGCAATAGGTCGAAGCGAGAGTCTGGATTGTCAACAACAAAGTGTCCTGCAGTATGACCTCAGATTTAGACAGTTCTAAATCTGTGAGTATAACGCTATAGGCTGATGAGTGATGAAACATAGTTATCTTATTTCATCGCAACCATAGACTCTTACATAGAGTAAGGATTATTGTAAAAAAAAGTATTGAATGCAAATTAATCCGGCACGAAATACATTTTCAAAAATTCAATAGCTCGTGGCCATTGTTTTGGTGGCTCATTGCTTCGCCATGCACTATAGACAACGTGTTTAGGGTACCATAATGAATTGGCCGATTGTCTATGCGATATCGTTTAGGGTTGGCACAATAAGTATTTTGAAATAGATTTTAATATTTTTGTTTCTCCTAGATTAGATAAAAAAGGAAGAAGATAACGGGTAACAGCACCCTGTCATTCAACCTAATTTTTTATAAGTACTGCTATCTCTACCCTGCATGCACGCACCAGAATGCACCACGGATCGGTGAGTGGCTTAAACCCGAAAGGAGTGTACTAGGAATCCATAAAGTACCGAGAGGCTGTTCGACAGGATGTACTGCTTGAAATCAAAGAAATGTGACACAAAATAAATTTTAACCCACCAGTCCCAGTTAGTATTTTGTGAGTTTGACATAAAAGCTAGTCAAATTCGTAAATGCCATGGTTCCAGACACAAGTGAATAAGGGATTCTCGCATAATTCTTGGTGGTTTTTATATATATCTAATGCATGTATTTAATTTTCTATATCCGATTCCCAAATGCTATGATCATAAAAAATACAGTGTCAATGTCAACCCTATCCATAGACTACAGAGTAGAAACAGAGACAAGGATCGGCACGCGGCGGCGTGCGGCGCGCAAATTGAGTGCTCCAATTACTGGCTGGCTCCGGTGACAGAATACACAGGGGGAGTGAAAAAAAATAACCAGAAACAATGTGTAATAGTTTATTTTTTCAAAGGACACGTTTTATTTATGTCAACATACCCAAGCTCTAGGCTCCGAATATGTTTAAATCCCATTCGGTGTTGAGAACCTTGGTCCTAGCGCTATTAGGCTTTTAAAGGAAATTTGGAAATGATAAGTCGACATCACTGGAGACCAGAGATCTGGCAGCTACCTCGGTCAAAGAATTAATTTAGCAATTCAAAGGGTTAGCTGCCAGTATCTTCGGAACCTTACCCAAAGGGAGTTCTTTTTATTTTTTGTTCAGTTATAATACTATATTTTTTAAGATTTTTAGTTTCTCGTTATCCCAATCTTTATATAAATTAAACATGTCAGTGTTAAAAAAATATGATTAAACCAATTAAAACCAACCACTAATTGCAGCAAATTAGACACAAAATGTCATCCACCGGTGGGTGATGACGTAGCAATACCACGGAGCGTTGTGTTGTTCAAGGAATAAAAGTTGGTCAATAATAAATCAATTGAAAAAATTAAGTGATTTATATAATAATATAACAAAATATATTACATGTCTAGTCAAAATTATTGCACACGAATTCTGGAGTGGAGACCATACTGTCTTGGCAGTGGAGCTACAACATGAGGCTGAAACTGGCAGAAAAAACGCGATAGCCAAGGACGAAAATAGCCTTGGTCTCATAAAACCGTATCTGTCGGTGCCCCTCTTGGCTCCTCCGACCATTGCCTTGTTTGGAGTATGGTGCCACTCGCGTACTAAGCGCGACCACGCTGTCCGCGAAGACGTAAAGTATGGCACTATAAGTCAGCAGATTGGGATGGATTGCGGTCCTTCTTTGCGTCCTACCCATGGAGTCGGGTTTGCTTTGCACTGGTTGATCCCAATGCCGTCGCTGAAGCTGTTGTTGATGTTGTACTGCAGGGTATGGAACTTTCATTCCAACCTCTGTTGTCCCCATTGGTGCCAAATGTCAGCCATGGTTTAGCCAGACCTGTAAAACTGCTTCTCGCAAGAAGCGGAAGGCTTACCAGGCTTGGGCAGCTGCAGCGATGATGCAGGATGTAAAAACCAGCGCCTTGAAAAATAATTTTAACCACGCCTCCAGGTCCTTCAAAAGAGATATCGCTAGGGTGAAGTTTTTGCACATCTCTGAGATTGGCGAGCGACTAGAGCGTCTTCCTTCTGGAACTCGCGCATTCTGGTCTCTTGCCAAAGCCATCCAGGGAAACTTCTGTACGCTATCTTTTCCACCACTGCACAAGGGAGATGATTTTTTGGCCCATAACGCAAAGGAGAAAGCCGATATCTTGGGCAAATTCTTTGCGTCTAACTCATTCCTGGATGACAGGGGCCAAGACCCGCCGATTATGGCACGGTGTAAAACATGTATGCCAGACATCCGATATATCGAGCGAAAGATCGAGAGATCGAGACGGTATTTCACACCGGCACACCGCCTGCAACTTTATAAGGCACAGGTTCGGCCTCTCATGGTATACTGTTCTCATCTTTGGCAGGGGCTCCCCAGTACCAGCTTCTCCCTCTAGACCGCATTCAACGAAGAGCGACTCGAGTTGTCGACTGCCATGACGTTTCGGATAGGCTTGACTCCTTGGCACTGCGTAGAGATGTAGCTTCGTTATGCATTCTCATATACCATGTACCATGTACCATATCGCATATACCATGGGGAGTGCTCCGAGGAACTGTTCGGTCTGATCCCCGCCGCTTCTTTCCGCCATCGATCTACGCGACAACTCTACCACCCACGCCACCTTGATAGTTGGCTAAGTACTACTGTGCGTTTTAACGGAAACTTTCTGCCCCGCACCACAAAATTGTGAATGAGTTGTCGCATGCGGGTTTCCGGATAGATACGACCTGCAGACCTTCNAGTAAATTTAGTAAGTTTAAAAAAAGGTCATCATATGTGTGACTTCAACATAAATATTTTAGATCAATCGCTATCCTCTTCGAGGTTTCTCAATCTTTTAAGTCATATAATTTATTTAATCAATTTAATGAGCAACTAGATCACTATACTACGGCTACTTGTCTTGATATTTTTGTGAAATAAACTTTATAAAACAATATTATTGTGTAAACATCACAGTGGTCAGTTTGAACACCGTCATGACTTACATTTTTAAAAGAAGGACTAGGTTATGAGCTATACGACTTGAAAGTATATACTACAGACCCTGATTTATATTTTTTCAGAAACTATTCAAAATATTTAGGAAAGTATGTATATGGCTAAGTCGTTATTTTGCGCGATTAAATCAATGGGTCAAATAACAAATTAAGACTTGGAATGTCATTAATGAAGAAGCTGGTAGGAGTAAGCCTCGTGATCATAACTTTACACTCGAAATTGACAACACTATTGTTAATAAAGAATCTGATGTAGTAAATGCGTTTGAAACGTTTTTTACCAATACTCCAACCAAAATTACTAAATCTTTAAACTCTAGTTCTTCTGCTGCTAAGGCTCTCCTTACATCTAGTATTCAAGAACGTGTCCAGTCATTTAAGTTAGTCATATTAATTCTAACACAATTGTCAAGACTTTTAAGAAGTTAATTATCAAAAACACTGAAGACCTGTGGGGAATATCAACAAATATAATTAAATCTATCATTGAAAGTATAGCACCCCAATTGGCATTCATATTTAATAAAAGAATAGATGAAGGCATATTTCCAAATTTAATAAGGTATAGTAAATTAATTCCATTATATAAATCTGGGGCCAAAAGTGATCCATCCAATTATAGACCAATTTCCATTCTACCGTCGCTTAGTAAAATTTTTGAAAAAATAATATTTAATCAATTATTAAATTATCTTAATACAAATTAAATATTGCATAAAAAACAGTTCGGTTTTACCAAAAATAAAAATACTACTGATGCAGAAATTGCCCTCATTAAGCACGTATATGACGCCTGGGAGAGTAAGCAAGATGCGATTGGGATTTTTTGTGATCTGTCAAAAGCATTTGACTGCGTCGATCATGAGAACTTACTTATCAAGTTAAGACATACGGTGTATCAGATTGTTAAGTAAAATACTTAAGATCTTATTTGACGGGCAGAACTCAAAAGGTTGTTGTAAACGGTTCTAGCTCTTCTGGTGGCCCACTGCGCATGGGCGTGCCTCAGGGTTCTATATTGGGTCCTTTACTGTTTCTTTTATATATAAATGACCTTCCTTACCATTGTCATAAACTTTCTGACATAGTACTATTTGCAGATGATACATCATTGATTTTTAACATTAATAGAAAAAAAGAGACATTTGACGACGTAAATGGTGCTATCTCACAAGTAATGCATTGGTTTACAGTTAATAATTTATTGCTTAACACTAAAAAAACTAATTGTATAAAATTCTCATTACCTAATGTGAGGCAGGTCATCAACAGTATTAATTTGAATGACGAATGCTTAAAAATTGTTGATAGTACAGTATTTCTAGGAATTACAATAGATTCAAAACTCCAGTGGGGGCCTCATATTGAAGCTTTGGCAGGTAGACTTAGCTCAGCAGCGTATGCAGTTAGGAAAATAAAGATGTGTGGTCTTGCACTTAGTGTTCCAGTTACAAAATCTTTTTAATAAATTATTGTAAAGCAATGTGTACGTAAATGACAAAACTGTAACCACTGATATAAAAGATTAAAAGAGTAACTCGAGTTTCTTGCTGGCTCTTCTCGAAGATCCTACTTATTCCGAACCGGTGGTAGAGTCACAAAAATATGATAATAATAACAATTGACGATTCAAAAGTATCTGTAACAGATTTATTTGAATAATATTTTTTCTTTCTTTCTTTCTTTCGGAACGTTTCCATATATTGAATGAGATTAGTGATACATGACGTCATTACTCACTATCATCAATTGATCTTATATTTATTGATTTCAGTGTATTTAAAAATACAATATTGCAAATAAACAAAAGTGATCAATGAAACGACATATAAAATAAGGTGTGCTGTCATAAAAATAAGGTTTGGTATTTTATTGCGGATGGTGGAAACTACCGGATTATGTAACCCGCTCTTCTGGCTTAAAGGGTCAGAAACAATGACGTAAAAAGTATAGATTAGTGATATGTTCACAAAACAACTGAAAAAAGTGTTCCAAATGCAGCGACAGCACACATACACATATTTCGAATTAGCGTACATTTACCTATACAAAGAGCCTACAACTGTATTCTTTGGCGGTTTGTTTTTGAGTCGCGAGTCACGTATCTACCTTTATATATACAGAATATCATTGGTCAGAAATAACATATCTGATTTACAATAGACCTTACGATTCCCAGCATTATGGCGACACTAGCTCCCAGAACAATATTGGGTATGCCCGAATTGGCAATATACGACAAGGTCTATAATCCCGCGGCAGGATTACCGGCTAATCTGTGTGTAGTGCGTGATGCGGGTATAGGTGCCGCATGGGAAATTAGTACGTAGCGTACCTGGGGTAGCGTATCTATTGAATATATAGCAGACGCACGGGATTTAGAAGACGAATTATCAAAAAGGTACGCTTGCTATACTTAAATCACAGATTTCCCAATACAGGAGATGGGGCAAGCCGCGTTTAAAGTGCGACAACTGTAAGCTCAACGAGCATACACTGGCTACCAGTTTACGCTCTGTGAGACGAGTCAAGACGCACGAATATTAGAAGAAATTACCGTTTTTTTCCAAAATGCCATCCTGTGCAATTGTAACATGCCATCATCGCCATGAATCAGTAAATTTACCAAGAAATATAATAACTTTTCACAGGTAAGAACCGAAAAGAAATTGCGACACTGGGACTGCCTATAAACTTGGCAGCTTGTCCAGTCTAATGTATATTCTGATGTCTGTGACTTAAATAAATAAATGCCCTCAGACACACAGCGCCATCTAGCCCAAAACTAAGCATTTAGCCTGTAATATGGGTACTAAACAACAGATACTTTAATTTTTTTTTGTAAATCCATACATATTACATAGAAACATCCAGACCACATAAACAGATACGTTAATGAACACAAATATTTGTAATACCCGGGGATCTAACCCGGTACCCTTGGTGTAGTAGACGACGACGCGGCATCACCATAAACACCACATGTTTCGTCAAACTTAGTATTTTATTCCAACTTCTTTTTATCTCTTTTCTTTCTCGCGATCCATGTTAAGCTATTTCGATCGTTCATTTTTTCCCATCAAAAGTCGAGGAGACAGCTCGGGCTAGGCAGTAGGTGTTTTATTGTCACACAGACTGCTTCTGGAATATCTCCATCCTACCAGATATTTCACGGCACCATCCGCCCACCTACTGTCTATTCAGAGTCTTCCAGATGGTTTAGGTGGGATCAACGGATTACGGATCATGGAGGCAGTTTTTCTTGACAGGTCGGGAATAATTCATTCCACAACCACAGTCTGGGCCTGGACGCCTCAAGTGGATTTAACTGTATTATTATTAGGAAGTAGATTCGTTACTGAGCCGTCTAGGTACCACTGCAGTGCCAGTTAATGTCCTATAAAATAGGGGTGTTATGCACTTTGTGTTTCGAGATAAGGGCACTGTTGCTAGTCAAATTACCGGGTTTAAGCGACGTAACATCACTAGTCTCTGGTGACGCAGTGCGGCTTTGATGGAGAATAATAATTCTCTATCAGTTGTTGGTTTTCTTCAATGCCACTTTATCGACTGTCATGATCACCGTATCACATACCATCAGGTGAGCATCCTGACCATCATGTACACTTAGTAACATAAAAGAAATTGCGATTCTTGAGACGGGAAGGATCACTCTTCCATACTAAGGATAACATAGTACCGACATGCCTTACTTACTGAGCCGTGAATAAAATACTTTTGCCGTTAAATAGTTAGGGCGACACCCCAATTTCACACATCGGCAATAACCTGTTTTCATTTTCAAAGCTGCTGGAGAGGGACAAAGTTTACCGCCATTTATAAAAATGTAAAATTAATCAGGTGAGAAACCGCTTGCGATTCAGAAGAAATCCATATGGTGAGGGTTACGTTACGTTAACATTAATTAAATTTTAATAAAAAAAATATTACGTTCGGTAACATTAATTAAATTTTTGTGCTAAAGCACGACATTTTGTGACTGTGACAGCTGCAGAAGTCCTACGATTGTTAATCTTGTCATCAAGAAATTCTCACAATGCAGCCACCACAGAAGCAGCACAGTAATATTAACAAAAAGACAATAATATGGCACAAATAAGTCACACATTAAACTGTTAGGCGGAAAAGAAACGACCAATACTAATAAACGTTATTATTATTAGTTTTCGAAATCCTTAGATTCACGGGCCAAATAGTAGTCCGGTCCNTTTTCATTTTCAAAGCTGCTGGAGAGGGACAAAGTTTACCGCCATTTATAAAAATGTAATTAATCAGGTGAGAAACCGCTTGCGATTCAGAAGAAATCCATATGGTGAGGGTTACGTTACGTTAACATTAATTAAATTTTAATAAAAAAAATATTACGTACATTAATAAAACATTAATAAAATTTTTGTGCTAAAGCACGACATTTTGTGACTGTGGCAGCTGCAGAAGTCTACGATTGTTAATCTTGTCATCAAGAAATTCTCACAATGCAGCCACCACAGAAGCAGCACAGTAATATTAACAAAAAGACAATAATATGGCACAGAAATAAGTCACACCATTACAACTGTTAGGCGGAAAAGAAACGACCAATACAAATAAACGTTATTATTATTATGTTTTCGAAATCCTTAGATTCACGGGCCAAATAGTAGTCCGGTCCTTTGGAAGGCATGTGTGGGCCGAAGCCAACAGCACAGAGGCCTTTTTTCGAATGTTTAATCTTTGTAAGTGTTACACGTGGCGGATGCCATCACAGAATGCACAATATGATACAACCTGTGATGACCCCCGCCAGGTGTAAAGACTATTGCAAATATATAAAAACTACGATACGGGCTATGGAGTTGGGTTTTGGTGGACTGGATAGCTGGGTTATGGGAGAGACTACGGACGCCTGTCATTTACACTAGTCTCACAGTAAAATAGAGACAGGCGGTGACTCGCCTGCAGTGGGACGACAGGGGCAACATGGGCGCTCGCGGCTAGGGGTGTCGAGAGGTGCGGCACCGATTTCACCATCGCGAGTAACTACGCAGGTCACTCGGAGCGGGTTTCCTCGCTATTACGCCATTATACACTTCCACCCCCGAGCATATAGCTCTAGCGACTCACTCCCGACGGCCAATAAAGACAAGCGGGAGGTGGGGATCTGGTCCTCATGGGGTCCACTTCGCCCACCAACGGTGAGACGAAGGCGAAGACCAGAGAGTTCCCCGGAGCACGGGACCGAGGTGCGCGCCACACACCATCAGCTCGCCACAAGCTGCCCGACGGAGACTGATTGCACCGATGCTAGCATAAAGCTAATACCACCAGCGGGCGATGGGGTCTTTTTATTATTGAAGAGTGATGTCACTAATATCTCTCTCTTGACATTATAATTGTACGCGGGAAACAGTCTCAATAAAACACTAAGATTTATTAAATAATAAATATTATGCTTAAAGACGAAAGTCTTTGAGCAATGCGTCCTACCCGTACTAACATACGCAGCTGAGACATGGACACTGACTGCGGGATTGGTTCACAATTTCAAAGTCACTCAACGCGCAATGGAGCGAGCTATGCTTGGAGTCTCTCTTAGGGATAAGATTAGAAATGATTTAATTCGTAAGAGAACTAAAGTTACCGACGTAGCCCGCCGGATCAGCAAGTTGAAGTGGCAGTGGGCTGGTCACGTATGTCGCAGAACCGATGGCCGTTGGAGCAGACGAGTTCTGGAGTGGAGACCGCGTCTTGGCAAGCGTAGCGTAGGACGCCCTCCGGCCCGATGGACCGACGACTTGCGAAAGGTCGCTGGTGGAAGCTGGATGAGAAAGGCGGAGGACCGGGATGTCTGGCGCAAAATGGGGGACCTATGTCCAGCAGTGGACTGCAATAGGTTGAAGAGAGAGAGAGAAATATTATTTAAAGTTAAAGAATCATTTAATACTACTTACATGTTTTCTTTTACTTTGAACATTTACGTAGTTGCAGTACCTAAAATTAAAAATTATAAGCCAATTCTGTTTTCCAATTAGCAGAGCGAGTTCACCGGTGCAGCGTTGAATTTAAACAGTTCTAGTTCATTACTAGTTTTCTAGTTTCATGTTAATTTTACAAATATTACTAGTTTGTTGATTATATTACTGGAGCGTCGGTGGCTCAATGGTGTGGACTGTTGACTTCCGATCGAGAAGGTGCAGGTTCAAATCCCGCCACGTATCAATGTGATTTCGAATTTTCGAAATTATATGACGACTTCACGCACAACACAACCTTTGAATGTCTTCGCAGGCGAGCGCAGGTTTCCTTACGATGTTTTCCTTTACCGTAAGAGCGTCGGATGACGTACATATACTTTTTGAAAATTCGAAAACACATTGGTACGTGGATTTGAACCTCAGCCCTCCCGGTAGGAGGGCGACAGTCCACACCATTGAGCCACCGGCACTCTTGATATTTACCTTAAACAACAATATTTATATTCTCTGCTTTACCACAACTGAAATAATGTTACAAACACATTTGTGAAATTCAAACGAAATCGGATTTTCATGTTTTGTGAATACAATGCAGACAATCACGGGTGGGATTGGTAACGATATAATAGAGTTATAGGAACTAGGGCTGTGGTACGTCATAAGCGATAGCGGTACCATAAGCTTAGCGTTGTCCGAATAAGCAAAAGCAAATAAATATCCCACCCAAAACATTCTGTAAAAAATCTAGCTAAGTGAAGAATACACAAGGGTGCAAAGCCAGGTGCTCTCTGACACCATTGCACTATCTGTCGCCAGAACCGCTACCCATTGACGATAATAATTTGCCACTTGGAAAACGGTGATTCAATAACCAGTCAATTGTAGGCTTGATAAAGCCACTAACGTTTAAATAATGTTCAACGGCCAAGTCACAAACATTAACCATTATAATAAAGTAAACGTCTGTCTTGATTTCAGTACTTTTTGCTTGTTTATAAGCAGCTCTATCGAGACTTGGCTAGATTTTTTACAGAATGTTTTGGGTGGGATTTCACTTCTTTTTGTAGAAACTTGAAAGGAATATTGGACGACCCATTGGGTGTAATGGTTGAGACGTCGGCTACTACACCAAAGGTTCCGGGTTCGATCCCCCGGGCAGTACAAATATTTGTGTGCATGAACATGTCTGTTTGTATTGGTCTAACGCGCTCGACTTGGCGGGGACACTGCCGATTTTTGACATCGGATGAAGCGGCCCACCACGTTGAATATATTTTGTTTAAGGGCGGTATGTCGATCTCTAATAGTTTGGCTGGGCACCAGGTACTCCAGATCTTCGATTATCCAAGTTTTTATAGTTTTCCCTTTATGTCGCCATTAAACCCTAACTCTGTACCGAATTTCAGCTCTTTGAGTTAATAGGAAGTACTAGTTCTATTTAGATGATCATGAGTGAGTGAGTGTCTATCTGTCGAAAATGCGAAACTTTGCTTTCGCTTAACGTCGGAACTAAACAAGCTACAGACTTCTAATTTTGGATTTAAAGTATGTTATTATATCTTACTAGATGACGAAAATTTTAGCGTTTTAGTATTATCCAAAGGTTCTCAAATTCTGGGTCTGAAAATGCGGCGAAATGGATCCTGTAAAGGATGGTACGGCAGTGTTTGCTTCGCGCTCGACTTGGCGGGGGCACTGCCGTGCCCCCAGATTTGATATTGGCTTATTAGTTCAATATCGAGTGTGAAAAATTTTTTTGTTATTATGAATTCATTTGGAACATAGATTTAATACAACTTTGCATATAGTACTAGACAACCCTTGGTTTAATGGTTGAGACATCGTCTACCACACCAATAGTTCCGGGTTCGATCTCCGGGCAGTACAAACATATGTGTGCATAAACATGTCTGTTTTCTATGTATGATAATTATGTGTGTATTAAAGAAAAATAAGGGTGTATAGGCCTTAGTCGTCACGCGAGCCTAGATTGGATTGACCGACTTCACGCACGACCTTTGAATCTCTTCGCAGGCGTGCGCAGATTTCATCACGATATTTTTCTTTCACAGTAAGAGCATTGGATAACCGTACATATAATTTCAAAAATTCGAAAAGACATTGGTACGTGGCGAGATTTGAACCTGTACCCTCCAGATCGGAAGGCAACATCCATCCATATAATGCGCCATTGACGCTCATACGATGATGTGCTGTATATATAAAGGTAGAGACGCCATCCGTATCTCAAAAACAATACAAATCTAAAGAGAATACAGTTTGTAGGCTTTTGTTAAGGTAAATGTTCGCTCATTCGAAATATGTGTATGTGTGCTGTCGCTTCATTCTGAACACTTTTTTCGATTGTTTTGTGAGCATATCACGAATCCATACCTTTTTGCATCATTGCGCTCATATAGCTCAAGTATATGTTTATGGAGAAATAATAATTATATTTAATATTATATTACTATGACTATGTACATCCCCGCCATTGAACGGACCGCAGCCGACGTAAGCGTAATTAATCACAACAGATGCCGCGATTATATGAAATGAAAATTAATGATGTAGGTAACATCAGAATTTGTAGCCGGATTACAAACGCCCGATTTGAGGAACGTATGCCTCCCCCTTTAGCCCTTTGCAAAGTACAATAACTACTGCCTCACTGAAAGGGTAACTGCGAAATTTTATGTGTAAAGATTTAAAAACTATGTTCGCATATATTAGAAACACTTTGCTATGGAGTCTATGGTTAATATAAATAAATACATATCTACTGACATGCACACAGAGCCATCTAGCCTCAAACTAAGCATGTAATATGGGTTCTAAACAACGGATAAACATACTTATTTTTTTTTATAAAATACATACATATTATACACAAAAACATCCAGACAAATTTAAACAGACATGTTCATTCACACAATGTTTGCACTGCCCGATGATCGAACCCGGATCCCTTGGTGTAGTAGTCAACATCTCAACCATTACACCAGATGGGTCGTCAAATATAAAATTTTAACTTTGTATTTTTTTAACCTTTGAGCCCTTTGACTCCCGGGTACAATAGAGGCTTCATTTAAATGACAAAGCCCTTTGTCATGCAACGGGAATTTAATGCACTACGTCTTTATAACTTGCAACAGGTCAAACCACTGAAGCGCTTTTTTTTTCAAAGCATCAAAACTCATATTTTAGTTTAGTATTTTAATCGTTTTTATATTTTTGACGTTCATAAGTCAAAGTCAAAACTTTATTTCAAATTAGGCTTACAAAAAGAACTTATGAACGTCAAAAAATATAATAAAAACTATTGAAATACTAAACTAAAATATGAGTTTGATGCTTTGAAAAAAAAGCGCTTCAGTGGTTTGGCCTGTTGAGAAAGAAGCACTCAAGAAAACTCAACAGTGTAGCCTTTTTTTAAAACATTTTCATTTTCCTTAATGTAACAATATATCATAAACACTGAAATAGCTGAACAGTTTAAGACCACGGATTTTTATCACATAAATATTCGTCAATAGTGTAGTACCCTTTTTTAGAAAGGTGGTTTTTTATTCTAGCTTTAAACATGTGTAAAGGTAACTCGACAATATTTGCGGTACCTTATTGAAAACTTTATACATCTTCCTATAAAAGATTTCATAAGTGCTTTTTGTAAGCCTTATTTGAAATAAATGTTTTTGACCTTGACTTTGACTTTGCAACGATTATGTAAACAAAAACTACTCTTTATTTTACTGCATCAATAAATATACAGGGTGAATTTTGATTCCGTGGCATCCATTCGACCTATTATTGCGTGCTAAAATGCGTGCGTGCCACAATTGGTATACCCCCTTTTCAGACGTGTAAGCCGTGGTTTAGAGAACTAAAGCTGCTAACATTGCCAGGTCTTTACATTTTTTTTTGTAACTTTGTCAGAAACAATCTCAACCTATTTGATCAGGCAGGCAACTTAATCTCGTAATACAAGAAATCCTGGACGACTTGTATTAAGGTTTGCCCCCAGAACTAGTTTATATATAAAAAGTATCTTAAATATGTGTGTGAAAATATATAATAAAATACCGGTAGCATTGAAATTCTTAAGCCGCTCATTGTTTTGTAAGAAGCTATATGTATGGTATATAGAGTGTCGGTGGCTCAGTGGTGTGGACTGTCGCCTTCCTACCGGGAGGGCTGTGGTTCAAATCCCGACACGTACCAATGTAGTTTCGAATTTCGAAAATATATGTACGTTATCCGACGCTCATACGGTGAACGGAAAACATCGTGAGGAAACCTTCATGCACGCCTGCGAAGAGATTCGAAGGTTGTGTGTGAAGTCGTCCAATCCGCACTGGGCCCGCGTGGACGACTAAGGCGTAATCACCCTATACGGGTAGGCTCGTGCCCCTCGGTGGGGACGTTTAATGAGCTGATGATGATGATGATATCTATGGTTATTGAAACATAATTTCTACAGTGTAAATGAATTCTTAGTTGGTACTCTTGGCTCATTATTATTTGCGTGTGAAAGCAACCAAATTTATGTTTATATTTACTTTTTACATGCCTTTTATTAGGCGAAACATGTAGAACACATTTTTTTATGTATGAAATCTTTATTATTATGTACCGTGTTTCTTGTAAATAAAGATTCTTACTTATTAAACTCATATTATGGGAACCGAATACCATAGTGATTAATCATAAAAGTTATATTAAATAAATTATTAACAAAAAAATATCGCATTGCATTGAGCAATTTGTTAATTAAGCCGTGTCTGCTCCGCCCTCAGTCAGCGCGCCGGTTACGTTGACGATTCCACAACACTTAAAGACAAAAGTCTTGGAGCAATGCGTTTTTATATATATAATGTATATATAAGGGTTGTATTCCTTTTGAGGTACGGAACCATAAAAATATGTATATTTAGCGTCATTGTGCACTGAGAGACAAAACACTTTAATATTTTAAATATTTCATATGAAAAATGTTGGCGACCCCTATCTGAATATGTTTCATGCAATAAAAAGTTTACGGCCCCTGCCTTATACTACGCAAGACAATGATGGACACTTCTCTTACGCCTGTTACAAGCAACGCAACTTACATTATTATTTCGAGTAAAGATTTTTTGCGTACACTTAGGTATTCGAGTAGCGACTAGGAATGGTTACATCTCTATTTCACATATTCTTGTGTAGTGTAAATCATTAATTGCGTCTTTTATACTGAGACATATGTGCGATATCGTCCTTATCAAACGAGTAAGTTTATAAACCGCATGTATTCCTCTGTTTGCAGATTTGATAACTTCCAGTGGTTTTTTTAATGTAATAAGTGAACAGGACGGTCACGACGCTCACTTGATGGTAAGTGATACGCCTAACCATGAGAGCAGTATTGATGGAGACCAATAACTGATAGTTATTATCCTCCATCAATGCCGCACTGCGCCCGACACCCGAGACGACAGATGTTAGGTCTCTTATACCCGGTAATTACACTAGCTACAGTGCCCTCATCTCGAAACACAACAGTGCATAACACTCCTGTTTCACGGGATCATATCTGGCACTACGGTGGTACCACAGACATCCGAATATACAATTAGACTGGACAAGCCGCCAAGTTAATAGGCAGTCCCAGTGTCGCAATTTCTTTTCGGTTCTTACCTGTGAAAAGTTATTATATTTCTTGGTAAATTTACTGATTCATTGCGATGATTGCATGTTACAATTGCACAGGATGGCATTTTGGGAAAAAACGGTAATTTCTTCTAATATTCGTGCGTCTTGACTCGCCTCACAGAGCGTAAACTGGTAGCCAGTGTATGCTCGTTGAGCTAACATTTGTCGCACTTAAAAACGTGGCTTGCCCCATCTCCTGTATTGGGAAATCTGTGGGTGGTACCTACCTACATAGACGATTCAGTATCGAGTCTACCATTCTAGTTCAATGTTAGAATAAGGTCGTTGCATGATCAGGGGTTCAGTTCGAAACCTATGACGATTACAGTCACGTAGGCAGATAATTCCATTTAGAACAGTCCCTATGTCACACGTATTTTGTTTTGACAGAGATTTGTATATGTCATAAGTGCACGGGACGGTCAGCGCGTGGTAAGTGATACGCCGAAAGTCATTATTTTCCGTCAATACTGCCTGCGCCCGTCACGTGATGCGACAGATGTTAGGTCTCTTAGACCCAGTAATTTAAAATAAAATAAAAATAAAAATCAAGTTTATTTTCTCATCATAAACACAAAAATTTAAGGAAAACAAAGTTTATCGCAAGGTTTACAACTTATTTTGTAGTTTATGAGAGACTGATGCCTGTGATATGTATTTAAAATACTTTATTTAGCTATATATTTTTTTAATTTTCAACTGTACCTTATGACAACAGCTTCAATACCGGCCGAGCCTTTGTTATTAGATAAAGATCGACTTGTAACATCAGATTAGTCGTTAACGACAAAATTTGCTTACCATCAGGCAAACGCACAGCATCGCTATTAACGTTTATATGAAGTGGCAGCGCCGCAAATTCGCGCACATACAGGATGATTATTTTAGTCCTAGCCATTTTTTATAATGTGTAGGTACAATAGGTCTTATTTACGAGTAACACGACATGTTTTAGTCCAATCGCAACTTTCATACTAAAGGGGCACATCTTAAAAATGAGTTTTACTTATATACGGGCCCAAAAGCAACACATCTACATGACGCACTTGACAGAAAGAGTCAGAGCGTGCAATGAAGCCGCGAAAACTTTGTGCCTTTATCACATTTCCGAGTAAAGTTAGACATTTTAATAATGCTGGGATAAATTTAATATTCGATAACTAATTCATAAGTCATAACTAATAGACATACTCTTATAATATTCTATTATTTTGCAATAAATCACAGATTTCCCAATACAGGAGATGGGGCAAGCCGCGTTTTTAAGTGCGACAAATGTAAGCTCAACGAGCATACACTGGCTGCCAGTTTACGCTCTGTGAGACGAGTCAAGACGCACGAATATTAGAAGAAATTACCGTTTTTTTCCCAAAATGCCAATTGTGCAATTGTAACATGCCATCATCGCAATGAATCAGTAAATTTACCAAGAAATATAATAACTTTTCACAGGTAAGAACCGAAAAGGCTCGTCCAGTCTAATTGTATATTCGGATGTCTGTGCAATAAATATTTTAATTTATTTATGACTGATTTTGTAAGAACAGAAGGGCTCAAAAATCTTCAAACGCGTTTTCAACAATCATGTTTTTCGAATTGTGCCCCTATCTATAATATGAAAGCTACGATATGTATTGCGATTGTAAGAGAATACACAATAATATAATATAAATATCCACTGACATTCACACAGCGCCATCTAGCCGCAAGTTAAGCGTGAAGCCTGAAGTATGGACTAATCAACGGGTAAATATACATCGACTTGGCGGGGGCACTGCCGTGCCCCCAGATATATATATATTTTTTTGTAAATACATATTATACATAGAAAACACCCAGACCATTACAAACCGACATGTTCATGCACACAAATGTTTGTACTGCCCGGGGATAGAACCCGGAACCCTTGGTGTTGCAGCCGACCTCTCAACCGCAACACCAAATGGGTCGTCATCATAACTTGACAATGTGTTGCGTATTCTATTTTTGGGCTACAGTATAGGACTTCAGTTCCACTAATTAACTTAACATTACGATACTTGACAATTCAACTGTAAATTTGGTATTCCAGTACAACTTTGATGTTAATGGTTTTAAAAGGTAATTGTACTATCTCTCTTCTACCTGTTGCAGTCCACTGCTGAACAGTCCCTCAGTTTGCGTCAGATATCCCGGTCCTCCGCTTTCCTCATTAAGCAGTGGGCCCGTCACGTGTATCTCAGATCCGACGGCCGTTGGAGCAGACGAGTTCTGGAGTGGAGACTGCGTCTTGGCAAGCGAAGCGTAGGACGCCCTCCGGCCCGATGGACTGACGACTTGTGTAAAGTCGCTGGTGGAGGCTGGACGAAAAAAAAGAGGAACGGGATATCTGACGCATAAGTAGTGGGGGAGACCTGTGTCCAGTAGTGGACAGTGGAGTGTACTCTCTCTCTCTTCTAGCTATTGGAATAGCTAGAAGAGAGAAAGGGTACAATTACCATTTAAAACCATTAACATTAAAGTTGTACTGGAATACCAAATTTACAGTTGAATTGTAAAGTAGCGTATATTATCAGAACCGACGGCAATTGGAGCAGACGAGTTCTGGAGTACAGATGTAGAATTTGTTGAAGTAAAGGACGGTAGAGTTAGGCCGTGTAGAGTCCCATGTACACTTTCTGGTCCTTGTTTATAAAATGCTCGTTTGCCTCTCTGCATATTTTATAAAAAGTCTTCAATCTTTAATTCCAAAATCTACAATCTTAAAATCGCCCTGTATAAAAATGGTCATGACTTGCTCCGGCGATATGAGAATGCTTTTACCCTAATGAGAGTCGAAAACACTTATTTTCCATGGCATTTGGAGTATTGGGGGCGGGAAAGGGCCCGGCCCTAGTGACAAAAGGCACAGTAAAACGGGACTGTATTACGTAAATATATGGGAGTGAATGGATACAAATATTAACCGGGTCAGTGGTCTGAACATTATTTTGGACCGAGGTCAGTGATCCCAAGTGATGCACAAAGTGTTGCCACCTCAGTTTTAGAAAAAGGGCTTTTGAGAAGTAAAAAACGGATAGATAGGGCTAGATTGAGCATCGAAAGATTTTCTGTTCTAAAATGCTGAAATAATCAAGTCATGAAGCCGTTCTTTTTCAGAGCGTCTAAAAAAAATGGTCATCATAACCGATGAAACAGCAAAAAGCACTTGTTAGCATGTCGAAAATTTTCAAGACAGTGAAATCGTTAAAAAAGGAGTTCACCTATACTAAAAAGGGCTAGATCTAGCTACAAAAGGGCTAAGGTGGCAACACTGGATGCAGTATTTCAAGGGAATTTTCCAGTTTGGTTAATCAGGATCTGTCACCTTCAGGTCTCAAACAATACCTTGAGGGGCACGAGCGTAACCGTAAAGGGTGTATAGGCCTTAGATGTCCACACGGACCCAGTGCGGATTGGCCGACATCACGCACAACCTTTGAATCTCTTCACAGGCGTGCGCAGGTTTCCTCACGATGTTTTCCTTCACCGCAAGAGCGTCGGATAATTTACATATAATTTGGCGTGGCTGGATTTGAAACTGCACCCTCCAGATCACAGATTTCCCAAAACAGGAGATGGGGCAAGCCGCGATTAAAGTGCGACAAATGTAAGCTCAACGAGCATACACTGGCTACTTGGCTGGCAACAGTACATACCATTGAGCCACCGGCGACGCACTACGCGTTATAATATGTTGACTTAATTATGTTAAAAATGAAACAACAAATACAACGTAAAGGCACTTGAATGGTTAATGATCCAACAATCACAGGTTGTCTTCACTCTTTGGCCTTACGCAGAGACGTTGCAAGTCTTTGTGTTCTTATCGTTTATATAATGGGGTGTGTTCCAAAGAATTGTTCGTTATTACCTGCTGGTGTGTTCCATCATCGACAACCCGCCACAAGATAAACTTCATCCTAATCATCTTGATTGTTGGCGTTCCACTACCGTTTTTTTACGAACTGACTACTGCTGTTGGCCGCAGATGGCCTTTACAGCTTCACCAGGCGATTAGCAAGCGCAGTTGGTCTCTGCCCAAAAATATTATACAACGAGCTTAAGGGCATTCCAAATTGGGAATCGAACCTCGGGTTAGGGCGTTGCGGTGAGGGCTAGGTAACCTAGTTATATGTTTGGAGAGAAGCGGCCCGGCACACGCCGATTACGAGATTAGAGACTGAGCGAACCTACGGGGACTGGCGACGATGGCCCCTACCGGCAGGGGCGGAACCTCGGTTGTCGGTTTGTTGAGAATGTGCCACTACCCTTCGATTTTTTTGCAATTTACTTCGACGCACATTGCTTATATGGAACGACCTCCCTCCAACGGTATTTCCTGAAAGATATGATAATGGATTCTTCAAGAAAAGAGCGTCTATTCAAAAAGACACTTGTGACATCTCATCAATAAATTAAATTGATTGATTAGTCTTTTCCAACGACCACTAGTCTAATTTATTTATTTACTTACTTGGACAACTAACAAGAACATACACTAAGCAACTTCAATTACAGTATTTTACACACATGAACACATAATGAAGTATAGGCTGCCACGGCTTGCACAAACAAAACTTGCGCATAAAGTAAATAAACAAATACGGACACAAAATAATATATTTAGGTACAAGAAATCAAATTACATTGTGCCTTGCAAATGAGCAATTGACTTGAGGACAGCACCGTATATGCCAAATAATCCTAACTAACAAAATGTTGACAAGTTGAAGTGACAGTGGGCTGGTCACGTATGTTGCAGAACCGATGGCCGTTGGAGCAGACGAGTTCTGGAGTGGAGACCGCGTCTCGGCAAGCGTAGCGTAGGACGCCCTCTGGCCCGAGGGATCGACGACTTGCGAAAGGTCGCTGGTGGAGGCTGGATGAGAAAAGCAGGGGTCCGGGATATCTGGCGCAAAATGGGGTGACCTATCTATGTCCAGCGGTGGACTGCGATAGGTTGAATAGATAGATAATAATATATAAATAATGTTACACTAATGATATATAACTAAGGTTAAATTTTAATAACATTAATTCATAGTGATGAAACAAGCCCGTAACATTGTAAACATTAATTTGATTTCAGTGATGGATGGTTGTGTTGTTTCAAGCAAAGTTTATATTAACTTTACGTACGCTATATCGTAATAGTATTAGAAATTAATCTATTAATGGGTAAGGTATTCTTTTATGCGGTGGATAATCTTTTGGCAGCACAGGATCAGGGTGAACTTAGTATTCTACTTTTACTCGATTTCTCCCGCGCATTCGATTCCATCAATACCTCTCTTCTTGCTTCCAAGCTTGCTTATCTTGGTTTTGACCCGGCGGCTGTAAAATGGTTTTGCAGCTACCTGGAGGGGAGGTCACAGCTTGTCGAGTTGATTAGCCGCAGATGGATCTAGGTCCGTTCTGGCCTGATGCCCGTTACCCGTGGAGTACCACAGGGGTCGATACTGGGCCCGATTTTGTATGCTTATATATGCAGATATATATCATCCATGAAAAACTGCGCGGTATCATCTCTATGCTGACGATCTGCAGCTGTATCTCTCTTTCAAGCCTGATGAACTTGCCTGTGCTTCAGTTAGGATAAATGAGGACCTTGAGCGAATCACTGCATGGTGCAATTCCAACTGCTTAGTCCTTAATCCCAAAAAGTCTAAGCTGATGTTAATTGGGACAAAGAACCGTTTGCTTAAATTCAAAAACACTATATCCTTAACATCCATATTAATGGAGAATTAGTGGAACATAAGATCTAACCAGGAACTTGGGTCTAAAATTTGACAGCCGCCTGAATTTTTGAGAGTCACATTGCCGAGTGTTCACGGAATTGTTTTTATAGACTGAAATTGCTATAAAAAATAAGACCATATTTATCTGAGGAGCTTAGAATTAAACTGTGTGAAACATTAATACTTTCAAAAATGAACTATTGTGATACTGTGTATGGTCCTTGTTTACTTGTTAGAACTAAAAAACTCATACAGCGGGTACAAAATGCTTGTGCTAGATTTTGTTTTACTATCCCACCTAGGTCACATGTGACTCCATTCTTAAATGAAGCTTCTTTGTTAAAAATGGAGGCGCGTAGGTATCTTCATCTTGCGACCATGTTGTTTGGCATCTTAGAAGGGGGCAGACCATACTACCTATTTAGCAAGCTTGTATGGTCCAATAGTATGACCAAATATCCAAAAAGAGCGTGTACCCATGTTTTTGTTACACCTAGACATCGTTTGGTTGCTTTTAGAGGTTCTTTTAGGTATGCTGCCTCGAAGTGCTGAATGACATCCCGCCGCCGCTGCGTGTCCTGAAACGTTGTACACTTTCAGAACTAAACTCAAACAGCTTTTAATAAATGTACAGATTTCTGAAGGCATACCTCAGTTTCGTACGGTGTGCGTCGGTGGTGTCCTCCAGCGCTTCCGGGATTTTTGTTGTTAAGCTTATACCGTCTCTGTCTTACCATAATTAAATGTCTCTGTTCCTATTGTTCATTGTAGTGTGTATAGTGTTAGCTCTCTTCGATGTGTCCTTGTCAAATTGATCGCTCCTTTTTTTATGTGCTAATTTTGTTCAGTTTTCATTAAACTATACACTTTTATGTAATCAATTGTAATTAAAATTTTTTTTATTTTTTTTTATTTGATAAAGACTCCAACCAATATACTGTCAAATATTAAGTGTCAAACTTGGGCATAGTTACGTTCCGTTCCACCTATTGTATTTTTTTTTTTCTCTCTTTTTTTTATTATATAAAATAAGTTGTTTGCTGTGTGTGTTTGTTTTAATATTTTCTGTGTTTACTTTAGTGTCTCCTTTTTTTTTTCTTCTATTTTTTGTATGTGACTCACTCGCCACAGGTACAGCCAGAAAATCAGTTCTGCAGTAGTTCCCTTACTACTGCAGTTTATGCTGAGGTTGTATCTGATTGGCCACAAGGTTTTTTTTTTTTTTTCTAATAATACTATATATGTTTTATTCACATTTTACTAACCATTAGTTTAATACTTACTAACTTACTTTACTTATCTTTCTTTTATTTTTGTATGTTGTGGTCAATAAAAATATTTCTTTCTTTCTTCTTTCTATTTTATTTGTTATAAACATTTCATTTTCATTTCAAAAGACTAATTCATTTTTAAGAACGAAACAATCTTTAGAAAACCTGTTCAAGTTGTTAATGTAAATCCTTAAAAGAGATATCTCCTAATTAATGATCAAATTAAGAAATCTTTAAGTCTCATTGCAGGGCAAACCATATTTAGCATAGTAATGGTAATTTTGGGACGTAACCCATCACACGCGCCTTAAACAGATTGGTAGTAAGTAGTCAACGAATACAAACCCTAAGAAAGTGGCCGGAATAAGAAATACCCGGATCAAAAACCACCGCTTGATCGATAAACGAATAGACGAATTTGTCTTGTGAGATTACACTCGTGCTACGTTCGAGCGGTTATATAATCAAAATCACTATTTACACAAATATCAAAATTAACAGCTCAACGAATTTTTACATAATTTTCAGTCTATCGCTGCTTTGATTTATAGCTACAGCAATACACAACCAAACGAATACAGCCCTCAATATTGCATGTTAAGCAAAGTAAAATTACTCACGATATGCTTATTGCGTATCCTGTAACTTTACATAAGCGCGGGACACGAGCGTTGCGTCTCAACTTCTTTATTAAAATTTATGAGTTTTATCAGAGAGTGAAAGTTTTTAGGGCATGTTCTTTTATGTATAGAAAAGCGGGCCGCTTTGTTCCCTATTCTAACTTGAATAAATAACTAATCGTACATCTAACCACTCTGTGTGTACTTCTTGGTCAATATCTAAAAAGTTTTGTCTGTAATAAAAAATATTGTTGTTGTTTTCTTATACGATACATGTTTATCTTGTAGCTTTTTGTATCTACTTTCTTCATTAATTTGACTGGCTTGTTTATGAAACCTTGATACTAACAGATGAATGTGACCTTAATCTACTTAACGATAGATCATAGTTGTAAATGCCAAACACGAAAAACAACCTAATGTTCTTATACTATTTAGAAGTTCTTATACTTATTATATTTAAGAATTTCCTAAATATTTTCCATTATATTTTTGGCGATTAGGTAAATTTAATAAGTATGATGATATCAATATTTAATAACCCATTTTTTGACACTTATTTTTGCAAAAACATGTACCTGAAGTATTTCTTAAAACTTATAAGAAACTTAATTTACCATACAATTCTAGTTGATCTCGTGAAATATAAGGATTCTTTTAAAGTAGGGATATCAATTGTAGATTTTAACTGTTTGAATTACAAAGTTAAAGAGCCTTAGGAGTTTTATCTGCTTACTCTCATTATAAAAGTTTATTTTTAGATAGGCTTTAATCAATTTATAAAAGAAAATCTGTGGCTCAATGCTATGTTTGTGTTGTACACGTCATTATTCTGGTTCAATTATGGGATCAATATATTAGGAAGATCCCTGTTGTTCCCACATGTGACCACTTTGCCTGTGGTATGAATATCTGTGCTACACTCTAAACACAACATTGCTCCAGTCATATTAAGAGACAGTTGCAAAACAGTTAACATTGATGTGTTTAAATCTGGTATATAAAGAAAAACTTGTTTTATATGATATAAACATATTGGAGTAGAGGTCATCAATGGGTCTGCATGTAATCTTTCAGTGAGTGCTTGAGTTTCTGTGCGTTTGTTGTGTTTTTATTTTGACTACTGCCCAAGATGTTTGCTGTGCATTGTTACTTGAAAACAACAGTTATTAAATATCCAAAACAATAAACGTTTCATTACAACATATTCATCGGACAAAGTGGTTACGAGAGGTCTCGAATTCTTGGCAATAGTCCACAAGACAGGTGGGGTTATGAATGAAATTCCAACGGAACTATGCGAAGGTGAGGCCTAATTGCAATTCTATCGACAGGGCGCCTATTGCAGGTACGGGTGTGCGTGTTCGTAATTGGTTTTCAGTGCAGTAACACCGCCCCTGTAACATGGACAAACACTGTTTCTTGCATTATTATCATTTACTATTTGATCATTTACGTAGCCAGATGTTTAAAGCCCGTATTCTAGGACGAGAATTAAGCGTTAATCTTTACTTGAAAAGAGTTAGAAAAGGATAGCGCTCTATACGTTTAATAACGCCAACTCCAACAAAATTCATTCTAGCTCAATTAAATTGAGCTAGAATGAATTTGTTGGAGTTATGATATAGATTATTATGTATTTAATGCTGGTAACTTAAAAGAAAGGTCCAAATAAAATGTGCTAGTTATTAATCTATACTAATATATAAAGCTGAAGAGTTTGTTTGTTTGTTTGTTTGAACGCGCTAATCTCAGGAACTACTGGTTCGATTTGAAAATTCTTAGTGTTAGATAGCTTATTTATCGAGGAAGGCTATAGGCTATATATCATCACGCTACGAGTAACAGAAGCGGAGCAGCAATGAAGAATGTTTCAAAATCGGGGTATTTTTCATACTTGGAGCTTCCGCTGCGTACGCTGCGTAAACGGTTAAAGTTACACAAAAATCATGTATGAGAGTATTGTTTTGCTTTTAATGGTCTACAAAAAGTCCGCGATAGCATATGTCTATCTTTTAAGGTTAGCTCACTATAACATATTTTTGCTAAAAAAATTCTGAAATTGACCCCGAAACCTTCAAAGTTGGAGGGAGGGAAATCGTATGTATAGTGATAAATGCAAGTACCGTGTTATCCGAATTTAATGCGAGCGAAGCCGCGGGCAAAAGCTAGTATCTTTATACAGATTCCCTTCCAGAGATATCATTTGAACATCCAGTCCACTCTTACGTCTCAGTAATGTAACTTTTCTCGAGGTCGCTTTAACTTTCTCTTCCGCACCCATTCGTGTCCTACCTAATTTAATAGTCGATGGGAATATCCTGAACGGATTCTGTTGATACATTGTTATTACCTAGTTATTCATCGTAACAGTTTTTCTTTTTGCATTAGGGATGTCAGCGAAGTAACACTCTTATTTTGCAAAACTACACGAGGTAATTGACCTGGTTAAAGCTTTTAGGTTCAGGAAAAGAGTAGATAAGAATGAAAATGACTCAATACTTTTACTTTTTCAACGACCCATCTGCTGTAATGATTGAGATGTCGGCTATTACACCAAGGGTTCCAGGTTCGATCCCGGGGAGGTACTAACATTTATGAACATGAACACGTATGTTTGTATTTGTTTGGGTGTCTTCTGTGTAAAATATGTATGTATTTACAAAATAGTTATTCATATATGTTGTTAAGTATCTATGTTACAGGCTGATGCTTCTCTTTATTAGTCTTGGATATTTGCATTATATATTTAAAAAAATGGTATATTTGCGTGTTCAGGCTACATAAGAGCGGTGTCGATATTCATTCATTGGGACACTATTAAGAAATACGAAGTGATTGGTTCATCACTTCGTATTTCTAGTAAAGAGTATAGTTATACTAAAGTTTTCCAAAAAACAAACACGCATAAATTCAACTTCGAACTTAAAACAAACCATTCCATTAGTACAAGTTATTAATGATTATAAACCTCGCAGTTTAGTAAAGCGAGAATAATGAGTAGCAGCCCTACAGCTGCTATTAATAATAGTAAATGTCGGATGTGCCGAAAATTATAACGCTGAGCATCCGGGTTGTTCTGTGAACTGGCTTTGCGATAGCCTTTGTGGTTCGGGAGTGTGAAGAACTTATTAATGACTTACGGGATATGCTTGGATTGATTCTGTACAACTCTTTGTTTTAGTTACATATGCAAAACACCAGGATCTATACCGAGAGTGAGCTAGGCTGGCACGATAAACAAGCAGATAGTAGTACCTATAAAAGGTTGTGTTGAATAAGTGAGCGCTCAGTTCTCTGTTTAATGTTTTGTTCAAAATCCGCCTTCTACGGCACATACGGTAAAAGTAGATGTGTGGTTACTCTCATCTGCCGTCACCACACGGTACTGCTACGCTTATCTAATCTCCTCTCTATGTCTCTTTAACCTATCATAGTCGACTACCAGACACAGGTCTTCCCTATTCTGCGCCATAGATCCCGGTCCTTCACTGGTCGCATCCTGCCTCCACCATCGCCCCTGGTCGTTCCACTGCAATCTAATGAATCTTTGAAATACCTACTGCATCGCTTTAATTCGTAAAACAAATAAACTTAACAAGATCACAATCTACTGCAAAAACTCGTCGACATATTCACGGAATGCATCACCATCGAACAAGGCCAAAACCGTGATTTCCCTATATCAGCAATCAAATTGTCGGACAGCTTAAATCAATGATGGATACGATAAATTAAAGGAAATTGAACAGATATACGCTGAAAAACATATAGGTTTTATTGCTTTATCAACAAAGTTGAAAGTCGGATACGCAAGTCTTGAAAGTTGACCTAATACAAAGGTACAATATAGCAAACATCGCGTGCGCCAGTAATGAAAACAGTTCAGCAAAGGCGCATCGTAATACCTATTCTTTAAGTACTCGATAAAAAGTCGCGCACGAATACAAGGTGAACCAAATTTTTCTGCCTTATAATGCTGGAGTTATCAAGTACTAATAGACTAATAGTCCTACTAATATATCTTAATATTAGTTCATTAGGATTTAAAATATTTTTTATAATAGTACTGGATATTTCACAGAATTTCTGTTTTTATTTTTTAATGTTTGTCACTCTACAATATTTTGTTGTACATAATTAGTTTTTAATTTAAAAGTTTTGTGCGTGCTTAAATTTCTAAACACATATAAATAGTATAAGCGTTTAATTATGTATCTTCAGAAGACACACGTATTTTTTTAAACAAACAATAATATTTTTTCCTCCTCAATTAATCCTCCATATTAGCACCGTCATAATATAACCTTGATTCCACCAAAGCCGTCTATAAAAACGAACGGTTCACAGAATACCTACCTTCCTTTCGTGAGCAGGTAATGGACGTAACGCGATTTAATGAAAAGCTAAGCTTAATACTTGATTAAAGCAGTTTCGAGGAAAGACTGGGAAACTGAATCGTACAAAATGTAAGAATTCAAGCGGACAAATCGAAAATGAATTATTCATGTGTTTCCCGGAAATTCAATGTTACTTTCGATCGGTAAGGTTTTTAACTGGATTCTCTCATTGTTTTTGGTTTTATTAAGGAGAGACACGACTCTGGCATAGTATTATTTGATTTCTTATTACCTGATATCTTAATAAAAAAGCACTTACTCTCCACACTTTATCCATTACCTATTTATGTTTAATATGATTCTGAAACGGATATTGTAGCTAACCGTCATCCATATTTATTTTATTATAAAAAACACTTATTTCCAAACTTAAATAATTAAATAAGCAAGTGAGCCGTAGTTTCTGATCATTACTTATTATAGAAGTAGGTAATAGTCCTGATAGTAAGTCAATTAGGTACATTTATTATGTAATATGTAATTTGGTTTGCCAGTGATAAAAATAACATGATCATAAATAATTTGTCACGGTATCTAGTAACTTCACCTGCCAGTCTCTACTTTAAGCCCGAAACACAGCTTTACTTAAATAAGACGAAAGTTAAAGGTAAAATTGAGGTATCAACGCAGACGACATCATGCAAGGTATCAGTCAGATACCTACCTATCATCAAAGTAAATCAAAACATACCTACTTATTTCCATTCATGTATTTCTGAAACAATTTGCATTGCACATTCATGCAGTAATTACACCGACCTCATTATTATTTGAGTGCTCGAGTCGATTGCATATAAATAATGCATTCTCCAACAGAGTAAACGTATAATATACAAGGCATATCCTTCCTAACCTCTAAAGAACGTTTGGAACATAATTCTGACATGGTTTGGCAATCTATTATGTATAATGACTTACTGCATACCTTCGGCTTTCAACTGCAGACGCTGAATTATTGAGGGCAGCAGTCGCGAGCAAGCAAACAGAATCAAAAATTTAATCTAATTCGCCTTTGGGGCTCGTTAGCGATTCAGCCCTTTCTGCCCTGCGAGCCGCGAAGGTTGCAAAACACTGGGTTTTTATGTGTTTGAAGACATAAACATCAAAGAATGTCTAACTTTGCATACGAAATTAGGACTACTGAGTTGTTCTTTTGAAATACTCTATAAATAATATTACGGATTCTACAAGTAGGCAATGTGTAAGTATAAGTTCTATCGTAAGGTAACAAAGAAAACGATGAGTTACTACGACGATCATTAACCTATTGAACTACAGGAATATAGAAACAATCGACAATAGGTATGATGACTGGGTCCTGAAATCGTAAGAACTATTTCATATTATTACAAATCTGGGTTAAATATAACGATGTGCTTACTCTCAGCTCGAAAACTCATGTTTTATGAATTTTATTAGTCTTCAAAGTTAGATGGGCAAGTCCATTTTTAAAGTACATTAATTGTCAAAAATATGTTAACAGAAGGATAACACATACAATTTAAAGCAACTTTTGCTATGAAACCGTTTTAGTAAACGCAACATTTAATATAGTTGTAGTACAAAATTCACAAACTATGCGTACTAATTACTGATGCGTGACGTCATAAATAGGTAGCTATTTGTATGAAGCGTTTTTGGGAAAATCCATTAATGTGTTTGTAGTATTGGAAAATCTCTGTGATTTTTAATGTTAACGGAGTAATTTTTTTACCAATGCTTCTATTATTATGCGGTCCATCGATATAATAACAGAAAAAAAAATGTCATCATCCATATTGTTGCCAACTACTAAAGTTGTCATAAGTGTTCAAATGACCAAGAACGAAGAAATAATTCCTTTGATTACAAAATATTTATTACAATCGAATTTTATCGCAGTCTAACCTCACATTTCTTAATATCAAAGTGTATTTATACAAAGCAAACTCACTTTAACTCATCTTTTACAGACTTCACGGTATCAAATCTTCCTTAATTTTCAAGCGGTCTTAATTCAATTCATTTTACAATTTCAGGAACTCAATTGAAATTCACAAAATAACGTTCGGGCTGTATCAACATGTAATTAATGTTAACGTTTCCCGTGTCTATGAAAACAAGTAATCCTTTTGCAAGTGCGTGTGTAGACGTCTCTTTCTTGTCTTAGGAATACGCATATATGTTTTCCCTTTCTGTTATAGGGATCCGGGTAATGGAGCGGAGGAGTATGCCAGTGGCAAGTGGGTAATTAATTAGGATCACTCGACTGGTAGCTGTCATTGGCGAGTCTACTAGATTAGCGTGCTTCAGTAAATTTTCCGAACAGATATCTGGGTTACATGTAACGTTTAACCGAACATTGTTTACATAGTTTTTCAAAGATAAGACATCTTTCCGCCATCTCCGAAAACAGTATTACAATAATATTACTTCGCCGATTCTGGAACAAAAAATCTGACATATCATTATCATCATCATCAGCTCATTAAACGTCCCCACCGAGGGGCACGAGCCTACCCGTATAGGGTGATTAGGCCTTAGTCGTCCACGCGGGCCCAGTGCGGATTGGACGACTTCACACACAACCTTCGAATCTCTTCGCAGGCGTGCATGAAGGTTTCCTCACGATGTTTTCCTTCACCGTAAGAGCGTCGGATAACGTACATATATTTTCGAAAAATCGAAAATACATTGGTACATGTCGGGATTTGAACCTCAGCCCTCCCGGTAGGAAGGCGACAGTCCACACCACTGAGCCACCGACGCTCTACCATTATATCATTATAGTAATACTATTTTAATAGATGTTGGTAGCCCCAGGGCGCTTCGGTTTTGTATTTGAAACTTTAAAGCTCACATAAATTGTCTCTGCATTATCGTGTCCATATGTTGGTAACAACTTATTTCGTGGCAAATAAGCTGTTATAACTGTTTTTTCTTTATTCATTTTTGTCTACCTTATCCAAAAGCATTGCGTAGAGATTGCCATAAATTCTCTCAGGAAAGTTGATGTATCGGCGTGGAAGTTGCGTCGTTAGATAGAGCTCGACGACGCCGACACGATGGTGAAAGAAGAGAATCAGTGTAGCTCACCCCAGTGATGTTATTAAGGCGGGAAGTTAAGTTCCTGTATCTCTAGAACGGTTTGAGGTACGGCGTGGCGCACACTTGTCCGGATGCTTCGATCACTTAACTTTCACTACACTGAATTTGAAGAGTTTGAGCACTTTAACCAATTATAGGATTTTTTGCGCGGAGCAACATGTGTTTTGTGGCGCTATTGGTTATTCTCTCCCTCTTTAACATACAGTCACTAACACATACTAATATTACATATGTACGAAAGTCCGAAATAAAGATGATTATTATTATTAGGGTTCTATGATGTATCGAAAAGTGCGTTCGGTTGGCGTGCAAAAGTCGAGAACTATCGCAATGGTTGTCGTCGAATGGGTGACCAAAAAATTATTCCTCGAGTCCCTTCGTGATTCAGAAGGTATCTTAAGCCATTGATTCTCACTGCTTTCTAAGGATGGTAGTAATTATCACCAACCAATTGGCACTGGGCCCGGGTGGTGGGTTCCAGCCCAAACTCCCCATAGCTAAGTAGTAAGAACGTTTATACTCTGCAGTGGCATGGTAAAGGCTTACGAAAAAGGCGCTAGTTCCATCGTTAAATTTTACATTTATTTGTGGACATAACCTTAACAGCATTAACAACAAAGAACACGGTTCTTATAATCAAAAGATTTCTTTTTCTTTTTTTATGACAGAGAATTATTAGATTCATATGCCTATTTTATCCTCTAAAAATCTAAAAAACATCTGACGGGAATACTAATAAAACTTTTAAATACGAGGAACTTCTCATTTTTATTTTACTAACTCAGCTAGAATTCAACCAAAGACGTCTCTAATACCAAATCAAACGAACTAGACAATGCTTACAAAGCGTCTAGTCTTATAGACGGTAAAATGAATACCAGACGACGACTGATGGGGATAAGGGGGAATTCATCATTAGTAAGTTACCAACTTTAGTCTAGTCAGCGGACGAATATATTACGATTGTTTCGAACTATTTGAACTGTACAATGGCAGATCTTGATAATGTATGATCGTAATATCATAGGCATCTAAAGTGTGTTGTGTTATTTTATTGTTGTTTTATTTTTTAGTCTGACATAGTGTTACTAACAACACTCATGTTCTTAGGCCGACTTCACACAAAATATTTGAATCTCTTCGCAGGTTATAATTTCGTTCACCGTAACAGCGTCGAATAACGTACATAAAAGAAATCAAATCATGAATCGGAAGCAACAGTTCACACCAATAAGCCACAGACGCGACAATCTCTATGCGTTCTCCATGGAGTTCGAAAGAAGCCACGATCAAGACCTTGGATCAAGTAGCGATCCTAAATCAACACTGAAACACTACACTCCGGAAGTTGGCACAATAATATCCTAGTAGAAAATTTAAAAGTAATAAACAGAACTATTCGAATTCCCGCGGCACTGATTACCACTGCATAATAAAACAGAAAGTCATTCCAATTCGTGTTACAACAGCTGGAGTACATTTGCGAGGTCGGCTTACCGAACACAGAGTAATCTCAGCCCGCCCACCATATATCACCAACTTGTGACAGTTCCACATAATGTTCCAAACCGTATATTGTATAGGTGCTGCGTGTAATTAGGTATTGCGAACGACTCGACTTTAAAGGTCGTATTAATAGAGATTTTAGGGTTAAGAGTGCAATGCAATTAAAGGGATCTGCGTTGTTCAGAACTAGTTTAGGGTTCACATTTTAAGTGGCTTTGATTTAGTGTTGTTTGAATTTATTCTGACAGTTCTGCGGTGAACGCCGTGTGTGCGAGTAAGGGATCCGTGGAGTTTTGTTTTATTGTTGCCCGTAAATGACCTCAGGATGGATTTTAGGCGAGATTTTAAGAATCATAGATTTTGGCTGGGGCATGAATTGCCATATTTTTATATTATTCTATGACGAGTGTTATGTAAGTTACATAGATGTTGATAGCCAGATTAAGGGCACTTTACGCAATCTGTCGAAACGACATAGGTATTTCCATTCATTTGCTATGGCGTTACGGGTTTAGTCATAATAGTTTTAGGTTACGAAGTGACGCACTTTTAATACCATTTTAACTAACCAAACATTCCCAGTCAATGTCCAAAGTGTTCCGGTGTAGACATTTCATAAACAATTTGCATCGATTGCTTATCTATATCTAGTGATGTGTAATTTATCGATTCAAAATTCGATACAGTTTCAAAAAATGTAAACATTCCAAACGGGCAAACTTTTATTCATCGAACAAACACCTTAATAACCGTCATTAAAAATGAACTTTCCATTTCGAATTTCAAAAATATTCATTCCACGGAACGTCAGTAGAGAGCGAAGCTGGCAACAGATGGCACTTGACGTTAATATCAGATTAATTGCGACGACGAAGCAAAATTAAGGATTCGGGAGAAGTGTCGACCCGATGAGCTGTCCTTACTTCCAGACAATATTGTATAAAAAAATATAATGAAGCCAATCTCATTACTTTTCGATTGAATTTAAGTAACGAACGTTGCAACTTTTGCATTTAGAAAGACCAACAAAATTATTGATGGTATTCATGATTTATATTTTTTCATGACTGACATATATAGACAATAAATTTTCTTGTATTTTTTGATACTTCGATCACTTAAACATCAAAAGCATTGTAATGTTAATAGTTTAAAAAAGTAATTTTGTATAGTATAACACTTTCCAGAACATAAAAGGACTTAACGCACACATACAACAATATAGCTCCATTCCTATCTGTGTCTGATCCTTGGTTAGGAAACAGGACCAAACATTTTCCAAGGAATATTTAAAATAAAGTCAGCTACTTACTTGATAACCTAAATCTATGACGTCATAGGCTGTACTGCCATAAAGTATCTGTCGTTTTGACATATCTAATCGTTATCTTCAAAACAGTTCGTCATTGGACTATTCGTCGTCAGCCTAATTCATATAATATTAACTAATTCCCTTCATTCCCAATAGCCTGATACAGCTTTACCTGAAATACAACAGCTGTGGCACGAATACCTTGATGAGCTAGAGTTCCTCGTAGTACATCCGTTCTTGAACGTCCAGTTTCGGTGAATAGTAGACAATTTCACGAATAATCGCAGCCAGTTCTACCGTCCATTTACCGAAATGCAGCTACCTGAGATATTTTATTTTTGAATATACGTCGTTTGTAAGTGAAAGGTTTATTACCGACTAAAGGCAGCTGTATACTCAGTCAATTAGGCTTTATTAATAAGATATGTTTTAGGTCCCTAGTCATAAGACTTGGGACCTAAAAGATAACTTCTTAAGAGCAAAAAATTTAAGTAGTTAAACATAAACATCCATATATTTTATATATTATCAATGGACATACAAGTGTTACGTTGCTGAATAATACTTATGTTTTATATTTACACTATTTAACGTACGTTTTGAACTGTTAGAGAGCTAAATTCTAGGAACAAAATCGTCACAGGGAATTAACATAGCAAAGGCAGCGTTCGAAAAAAATAAGTTGTCTTACTATTAAATTACCGAACTCAAACTTGTGGTTCTAAGTTAGACCTTTTTAAAGTATAGAACGGCAGAATTATTACTCTAGAACCGGGAATTGTCTCAGTATCTGGTAGTCGGTGCGGGCGAGTCCATTCATACCTCGCGTTTGGTTTTACGCGATCGCCTTTAACTGTCCAGTTTGAATTCCAGTAGCTTAAAGTTGGTTATAGCTTACCATTGGCCATTCGGTTTGAATGTTTAGAAGCAGAAGTTTGTAAAATGGCGCCATTGCGAGAAAAAGACAGCAAGCTGTTGAAAACAGTCTGACATACACTAACTGCATTTGTTTTATTGATTCTTGAAATAAAATCTGTGAGCCTAACTTACCGCTTAAAATAAATAACTCTTGCCAATCGCAAATACGCTTAAAAAAGCTTGGCATTGTATTTGTTAAGTCAGTGATGACACTGGTGCCACAAAATTTCCCGTTCCCTCTTCCAATGTTTCCCGGTTAAGACCTGTTAAATGGTCGGTATCCATTCGTTGCTTCTTCGGTGTTACAAGTGTTCAAATTGTGATATCACTTACTTACTATCTACTTATTTGCTAAATGTTGAAATAATATAATAACACCACACAAAGTACATAGTTTAGCATTGTAAATCGAGCACTTTTTACCTCAAAACCTCCAATTAAAATTACCAATAAATAATTATAGATTGTACGACTTACTCATAATGAAAATCTCATCTCTTAATTTCAACGAGTTCTAAACTACTACTCTTGAGAGGCGCGAGACCGCTAAGTCAACATCACGGAGCGAACTAACAGCAAAATAATTACACTTTCAAAATAATAAACGATGCTTTTCCCTTAACGGTTACTAAGTCTTTTAGAACTTGCTCTTGTATATTAACAACTTAATATACATATTTTTAAGGCGATAACTTAGAATCTGGGTAAGTACAAACCACAGAGCTGATATTTGGCCCGTGAAAAAGAGAGTTTTGAACTGTTTTGGAATGAAAGCACTGCAGACTTTTTATTGTAGTTGTAGTTAGAAAGTGGGAACCGTCAAACAAATAGAATTAATTATCTGTCGGTAATTGATATAAAGGGTTACAAGTATTTACTTTCAAGGCAGATCGCCACCACCAAGGCACCGCTTTAAGTTTTACAAATATCATTTGTATTTATTTATATCTTCACAATTTTTTTATAATATGACGAAATTAAAGTGTCGCGCAAAATAACGTAGCTCAGTTCTAATAATAGTTTATACCGGGTGCCCTTTTGCTGTTGTTACTGTGCGTCTTCAATTGTAAAACATAATAAACCTTGGTAATTGGTCAATGCTGTATTAAGAAGTCTTCGTTTCATTACTGCACAGACATCGTTTCAGGATAAAAAGTTACATTATATCTTTCTTCGTATCTATTATGTATGTATACGCAGACAAATGAATTATCAGACATTCCTGGAGTTTGTTTTATAGCCTTTAGACCTGTAACGCCATTTTATTCAAAGTCCACAATATTAGATAGTAGTTTAGTAGTACTAAAGTAGCATTGACAATACTATTTATTTTCATTAAATATAAGGTCCCCGTATCATGCAGCGATCTAAACATAATTCTAAAACCAATATAACACGGAAGCAATTACATTGTACATATAAAATGTTGTATTATTATGTATCTAAATGAAATTGAAAAGGTATTGGTTAAGATGAATTTTATTTCTACAACAATTCAATTAAATAGGTATATATCGATGATAGTCGCTGATGAAAGCTGAGATAAGCGGAGGACCGGGATATATGGCGCAGAATAGGGGACACATATGTCTAGCATCGGACTGCGATAGGTTCAAGAGAGAAAAAGATCGGTGAATAAGTATTACAACATTATATAAGGAAATTTCCGATTTATAAATACTATAATACACGAGGACAGTTCAATTTCAGACTTTGACAGACCAATTTTTTTATCGTTACAACAATAACTTCAACCATTATTGTAAGTATTTGGTACATTATTGACACTATACAAGGTTCAAGGTTCTTCAATAATTCGACTGAATTAAACAGTTGTCAACAATATGACAACACATTCAAACATCGATAAAAAGTGTCACGTGTTGCCTATTGGTCACCAAAGGGAAATCAACTTGAACTTGACATACGAAATATCTGGACTTGGTATCCATCAACGCGCCTAAAACGGCCTGCCAGGCCTTCCTACGCAGCATAACAGAAACATTGGGTAGTAAAATACCATGCGGGCCCAATGCAGATAGATCAAAATGAACGACCAGCCTAAATGAAACGGCTTATCTTGCCTCCCGAATCACGGAGTGGCTCAAGATAATAATGTTCTTCACCTAGATGATGATCGCCCATTGCAATAGTTGCTTAACCTTCGGGAACGTTACTGTATGCTGATCTATACGACCATGTTCTTATACGTAATCAAATATCAATGTCAAAGTCATTGACAGTCCAGTTAAAGAATCTAATTGTTCACGCAATAATTTCCACATTAAATTAGCTCTAAATGCAATGGCGTGATAATTTGTAAAACAAATACCGCACTATGTCGCATAGATTGCGCGTATTTGACATTTATCAGTTAAAAGCTCTATGCGTCGGTCAGTCGATTGGTTGCACCCATTAAGAACGATAGTCAACAACCCGAACACTAAACCTAGGGAAATACACACGAAACGCTAAGCAGTGCGTTTACGATTACGGTCTGTAATTTGGCTATAGCACGTATAATGGCCACCAAAAACGTTGTTCGAACAAACACGATGTAAGCGAGTTCTAATCTCGACACCAGCAGGCATGTTTTGTTAGGCCACGGAGTCCGATGGACTGTCCTGCATTAAAATTAAATTCAACACCGCCGGGGACCGCACTCGTTCATTATTGAAGGGAAAATGAAAGCAACTCGGGACAGGACCGTTTAGTTCTAATGTTACTCGCGAATTTCGAACACTAATTTAAAACTCCCGCGCTGTTTTATGCACGGTGGTGCTGGGATTTTCTTGATGTAAGCAAATTTCGGTCGAGTTAAATTTCATTACTTGATATAGTTTATAGTTGAGAGACCGATGGTTATGTACCAACAGAGGCCGGTAAATTGTGAAAGCGGTAAGTGGATGGCTCTGTTTCAGAGCCCCGGGACCCTAGCAGCGGGCTTACTCTTATCGCTTTTAATTTGAAACGATGCCAGAAAAATAAAGGGGGCACTTGCAAGAGCGGGCGACGGAGCATCGCGACGGTGTGCGATTACTTAACTTTAGTGCGGCTGCGGACTGAATTACAGTGAATGGCGCCCAACGGCGGCTCGGTATAAGTAAGCAAATTGTAAGAACGAAACGCCTTGAAATTGCAAATTAAACCGGCTGCGGAGCGTTTTGTTCGTAGCAGTCCGAGTTCGCTTCTCGCACACCTCCACCTTCTTACATTATTAAAAAAAAATACCTGCGCTAGATCCAGTTAAGTAACGACTCCAGAATATTTTCATTCGCAATGCACATAACATTCTTTGAACACCGTTCCCGGGGCGTTTTGTTTACAATGGCGGCAAAAAGAACTCATGCGGCCCGGGGGTAACAAAGAATAATCTCAGCGCTAATTTCGCCTATCGCGCCGAATGGCTGTTTCAATTATTTCCTCCTTGCCGTATCTCACGGAAAAAATATTGCGCAAACAAATGTGCGAATCAAGCACAAACGAGCCGCCATTTGCCGTGTAATTTCATCGGACTCTCGGTAAAAGCAAGTCGAGCCCCATTCCGATATTTCGACTTGAGATATAAATGCTTGCCTATAATTTTAACAAATTTCCGGCGCGATGTGGCATTACGTTTTGCGACAGAGCAATCTTGGCTGGTGATTGCGTACCGAAAGAACGCTAAGAGGCTCCCTTCTGCGACGTTAAATCTTAATGTAGCCACAATATACATAATGGTAAGATATTTAGACCACGAGTGCTTCTGACTACTATACATCAAACGAAGACATTACCACAAAACGCCTGTTAGATACCGACAGCATAAAATATTCGGATCGTTTTGATATATTTGAGGGATATGGAAATAGGTGGTGGCGGGAGGCGGAATATGTATGCCGAAATCGTTTATGGCATGAAAAAATATGGAGATAACAATCGGGGGTTTATTTGCCTTATAATAAGTCTTGGGTCGAAGTGGAGTTGATTGAGCGGAATTAAATGTCTATATTTAGATGCTCTAGAGCTCTGTAAATATGGGGACATTTGGCAATTTAAGAGTTTGATATTGTTTGTTTAGCCAAGCAATTAAAATTGCGTTTTTATAATTGAAACGTTCGAATGAATATGAATGAAATTTCACAAACTACATAGAACTTTTACAGTTGTAACCAAAGATTATTTGTTTGCAGCTCTATGGTGATGGTTAACTTTAAATCGTAGCTGGTTGAGCGATGCTTAAAAGGGATTAGATATTGTACTGGTACGCAAGATTTTCTGTTTGCTAGTAGATATAAATTTGCCATGTTTCCGTTTGGTATTCAGTTCATCATCATACGGTAACTTCCTACTGCAGGCCATAGATAAATCTATGCTGCAGGGCAAAGGCCCACTCGCACGGTATAACTTATGAGGTTATCGTACTGAAAAACTTTTGTTTGTGTTAACGACAACCATACTTGCAAGAAGTCTGGACCGATGGCTTGTCATGCCCTCCGAAGCACGAAATCGTCTTCATTTTCAACTTTGGGCGATTCAAAAAATTCTTGACGGTAATTGAACCCGGAACCTTTAAATGTAATTCCTACTTCTCAACCATAACACCACGTGAGTCGTCAAAAAGATGTGATCCGAAATTTCATTAGGCAAAATAAAAACACACAAACATCGACGAAAATAACAACTATTCAGTAGAATTCGCAGTTTCAAGTACGGCCACCATCCGGGGACGCATACAAAATGTAACAAAGAAAATGACCTCCGCTGTTGACAAGTATGTACTCTCACATACTAGGGCTGGTGTAATGTACGTGATATTCAGTCACTGTGATAAAATGCTGCTATGAGACCAAAATGCTTTGAATAGCAAAGAGTAATCTTATTTTTTACTTTCTAAAAACACTTTTTTTTAAGTCCAGGAATCTTACAGATTTTACGTAACTAATTTAAGAATAGATTCACATAAAAGTAACAAAGCGAACTAAACGTATACTCAAGAGTTTCCCGTTAAAACTCTAGTTAAAGCGCAGTGAACTGCGCTGTTCTTATGGACGAAGTTTGCAATCTGGAATTAATTACCAGAAAAAATCAGTAGTAAACTTTTGGAAACCCAAGCAACCTACCCACTAGTGACGCATCTTGACGAATTGACAACGAGGTTCTGGTGACCCACCATGGTATACCGGACCAGCCAGACTGGTAATGTTTCGATGTTTTTTTACTTTTTACTAGGTGAGACATTAAGCCACCATTATCACCTGATTTCAAGCGCTAATGAGGCCGAAGATGGATCATGCTTATCTAAAACAGCCTATTCACTCATTACTATAAATTTCCCCGTGAGTTTGGATTCTGATCAAGTAGCGCTCTAAACTCAACCACCAAACCACACAGAGGCGGTTAAACAAATCAATTTTATTCTCAATATGAATACTCGTGTCTCCCTGAAAGAGTAAATAATACCGTGATTTATGTAATATACATATACTGTCACAACCTAGTTCAAACAGGAGTGTGTCAGAGTCACGTTCCTCGTAGTCCTAATGAAGGGCTCGAGACGAAGGTAGCGTCTCAGTTTTTTACTATATCCCTGTATATACCTGTGAAGACGAATAGTTTAACATTCTTTGTTGTCATGACTATTCGTTGAATTCCGGATTTGTTAGACATTATATCACAATATAGTTAGACATTATATTACAATATAGATATAGGTATATTGTCACAACTTTATGATAACAAACCTGCTCAATCATTTGCCTTAGTATTTATGAGTAACATTTGTGATAAGTAAACCTGCTACAACATTTATTCTTCTGTCGGCACAATTTATTTTTGCATAGAATTAAAATAATTTAATTTTGAAGAACTTCTTGATGCAACAAGATAAATTTATTGATGCTTTTCTCGCGGTTCAAGAGGAAGGCAGCTTAAGGACAGGACATTCAGCAAATAATGGGTGGGTGCACTGTCGCATACACCCTATCCTTTTGTAGGTACTGCTATCTGCAACCCGCTTGCTTAGCGTGGAGTTTATGGCAAGACCCCTCTCGCCAGGATAGATGAGAATGCCTTGAATACACAGTTGACTAACACGGGCTATGTAAACATTCGAACAGTTAACTATTAAGTAGTTTAATGAGTTCTATTGGTGCTTGTATCTGTGTAGAAATTGCAGCCCCACGTACTAGCATTCCCCAATTCACACAGCGGCAGCCACAACTTTGCGCCATAAATATTTCAACTTACAACGAGGTAAGTACTGGGACCGCACACTTACGCCATAAATGAGGTCGTGTGTTAAACGTAGTCGTAAACGTGAATTTCAATTACTTGCAAGTAGTCTCAACTCTTCCGGCGAACTAGCGGCAATTTCCGTATTAGACTAAACGACACTACATTTCCTCACTATCAATATGGCTGCCGAATGTTGGTGAATTTGCAATTAGTTTGCAGTTGGTATGTGTTGATAAAATATGTCCTGATATGATAAGCGTAGCCTGTGGAACGATTTTGGGGCCGATGGACTTGGAAAACGGACAACTGGATGTCTGCCATAAACCAGGAACATTTTAGTCCAGCTGCGGACTAAGATTGTTTGAAGCGGATAAAAATGTCGTCTGCGCTAAGTAAGATGGACAGCATACGTTTCGATGTGTTCCGGGATCTAGGTAAGAGAAATACAGTATACTAAATTCTTAACTTATTGTCAGCCGCGCTACGCCATTAAAAGCCATTATTTATATATTTTTGATACATATAAATGGGTTAACTTTAATTGGGTTTGATTTACACTGTAGTAACCATTTTCGAATACACAAGGTTCCAATTTTAAGTGTAATTTTTTTTCCACCCCACGATATTAATATGTGTTGGTTTTCTATAAAATATATTACTATGCTCACAAACTATCATAATTGTTTATGTTTTTTACGGCGAGCGAAGTAGGTCTCGAATATCGATTCATTTGACCAATAGTGCTTAGATATGTATTGAGGGCGTAATACGAGCAGTAGTCTCGTCTTGTACTAGATATTTATAGGGGCTGTACGTGTGCGAATATACCCTGAATATTTCAACTGACGTATCGAAATGTTGATGTTGCGCCACCGAAACAAATTGGAATGTGCATCGTTACCATATTACTGTACCGGGTGATTGTAGGGTATTTTTTTAAATTTTAAGGGTACCTTTTTAAAAAAAAGATGCTATGACGAGTTCGGGCCGTAACCCATCATGCGAGCCCAGTGCAGATTGGTAAGTGTTTATTTATTTATGGGTATAAAAACAGTACACATACTTCATTTAACTAGGAAATCACAAATATATGAATTTATATTATAGTACATGCACCAATTACAAGCATACACAGCATTTATTGACAACATATTTGGTGTGATGGTCCAGACGTCGGCTGCTACATCTGCTGATCCCCGGGCAGTACAAACATTTGTGGGCATGAACATGTCTGTTTGAAGAATGCGCTGGTATTTCGAAAGCGAATTTTAATTTCGAGAGTAAATTAATTTTTAACTCATAGTTGTTGATTAAAGATCCAAATAAAATGAAAGTTTACTGTAAACCTACTTTCAATTAGCATGATAAACAGTAAAGGTTAGCATAAGTTAATAACTATTATTCCAATTAAACAGAACATTATGCGAATGTGAAATATGAAACAGGAAAAACCGGGCTTACTTTTCTTGTAACATTAGTTTAAGCAGCAGTGTTATATTAATACCTGAAACAACAAAAACAGTGTTAATAATATTCTTGAACTTATTAAATGATGCGATATTGGTATGATCCGAAGGTGTTCAACAGAACCAGTAACAATGAAACGAGATATCTGTTTCAGTTCTATAAAAATAAATTAACAGGTATCTCTGTATTGCTTGCTTATTAGAAAGAAACGTAGCCTAGTAACGTGCAACTGTAATATAATTTTCGATCTCAATAGAAAATAGGTCATAGGTGTACAGACATTGAAATCAGATTTCATGAGAGATTTAGACAATAGAGGCTCTATTGACACCGTAGCCGAGATCTGCAACCATTGAGAGGAATCGAACCAGCGACAGCGCATCCAATGCGAGATAAGCCTGGATGGGCTTTGCACTTGGAGCTCTATACGAAATGAATGCAAACATCTGTAGATGGTTATCGTACCACTATGTATAGCATGACCAAAACCAATATTTGACACCATACATATAAATGAATAAATAAATGATTTGATTTGACAGTCAGGACGCTCAACTGATTTTTATTCTTTTCAATACATTTTTTTTATTTAGAATAGAAACAGCTATACCAGAAGAAATAGCTACGGTGATATTCTCACTTAAATGGCGTAAGAAAGTTCCTTTCTAAAATATGAAGTTTGCTACATGTTGATATAGACCTATAGTAATCAAATGATCATCCTAAGCTAGCAAGCAAGGTACTGAAGAAATATTTAGTGACCCAAGCTTTGAGATTTTTAACTTAAAACTTGGTCAGATGCAAAATTGTTAAAACTCTGACACTAGTTGTCTTAATTTAAAATCAGGCCAAAACTCATCAAACTAATAATATAATTATATATAAAGAACCACATGCAGCTTGACGTATGTCTGTAGTAGTTCATTAAACCTACTGTATTCCTAAGAAGACTAGCAAAGTCAGCAATGCCAAACCAACACAATACAAACATACAATGGCTTAAAGCCACACCTCCTATTAACCTGTTCCTATTACAACGTCACATTCAAGTTCTGAGAAGCCTGTGAAATATAGAACGGCATCGTTTACGCTGGACGGCGAGAAGCACGTAATAAATTCATTTAGACGCGCGCCCGGTGCATAGTTGAGCGAAATTAAGCGGGTGCAATAAAGATTTGCTCGTAAAACTATTCGGGCGAGGCCAACAATTCGGATTAAGGCCTGACTGCAGGAGCTGCAGACATCTGCAGGCGCAGTCGGCCCGCATGCTTTGTGTGCCGCTCTTCCTTATTTTATTTGCTTAGTAGCCACAATATCTTAGTAGCCAAAATCTTTTCTTTTTTTCTGTAGGTTATCTGTTTAATCTTGTAAGAATTTTCAGAGTTAAGATTCCAATGAACGTCAAAGACGACAAATTCTTGAGCAAATTCCTCAAACGTATTTAAAAATAACCAAACATTTAAGCTTCTACTATTTTCAATATTTATGTGAGCTATTAAACTCATTTCTAAATTCCTCAAGCTTGAATGACTATGCCAAAATAAGGTAATACTGCGCTAACTCCTGAAAATCAAAAATTTAAAAAGTACTTATTAACTTGCAACAAAATACAATATTTCGCCAGGCATTCCCTAAAGCTCCTGAAAGACAGGCTTTATTTGTTAACTTAGATATTCATGCTTTTAGTAAAGTGTCAAATAAAAAAAGATATGACAGGCAAAACGACATCGTCTCCATTGCAGCAAAGAACGCAATACTCACACAAGTTTCCACTGAAGAATTACAGAAACAATGGGGGTTTTTGTGGACACGCTTTGAGCTTTGTCCCTTGTAGAGCCTGTAAAAACTACACGGATAATGCGCCGTATGCATTGCGGCTACGCGGGCTTTGTTACCCGTATGTGGTTTAAGAGATTAAAAAGTTGTGACAAAAGCAAATAATAATTACACGTTTTGGTGCTGATAGAACATGCAGTTATTTACATAATCGTGGTTTGTGAAAAGTAAAAATAATTTTTACATTCAACATTATTAAAAAAGTTTTGACTGCTTAGAGTACTGTTTTAATCTCTTCAAGGTCATCTACTAGGATTATAGGAATCACCATTAGTAAACAGCACGGCCAGATCGCTCACCTGGTGGTAAGTGATACTCCTGGCCATTACAGAATAAAAACAGTAGGAAGTCTGTGCCCGTCACCCGAGAGGACAGATGTTAGGTCGCTTATACCGGGTAATTTTACCAGCTACAGTGCTCTATTATATGTTCTATACCGAAACATGGACTATTTTATAGGACGATATCTAGCACTACGATGGTACCTACCTAGACGACTCAGGACCGTGTCTACCACCTAGTATATCAGCTACAATGGTATAGGTGATTGAAATCTTATTTCTGTTTATGTGATAGCTCTTTACATTAATGCAGAATATTTTTACAGCACTTCTAGTCTACTTTTACATAAACAGATAGCTATACCATTCGTCTGGCTGGCTTTGGCCATTGTACCTTATCGATGCCATTGATACATTGTGTCGCCACCGCCGTGGTCCGCAAAGCGACGTTATTTTGCAAAACGCCGCGTTTATTTGCACCACAATTAATCTATGTCCAAAGTTCTCTTTACAACCGGAGCATGGCACTACAGTCGCGTGGCGTGGTGCCAAACTCCCTGGCATTCACATAGCCTACAACATTTCGCCCTAGGCGATTTGTAAGGGTTGTCACCCGAAATATTTGCTCAAGACAGCGGTTACTTGGCATATTTATTAAAGCACAAATGCTTTTTATCCCGACTGACAGTGCGTTTTTTTATTAAATATAAACTTTGTTAAACTGTTAGTAAGAGATACAAAGTATACGAATTAATTCGACCATCATCAGTCACCAGTTACATACTATTTTAATCATACCATAAAATGATACATCATTGGACTAAATATATTAAGAATCATTTATTATGAGGCCAGAAATATATACTTGAAGCCAGAAACATACGGCAAGTGAGCACAGTCTGTATTCTTTGTTATGACTTCTACTTTAATAATTGTATATTATGCAAAAGTTTTACATTGAATTTATTGTGCTCGCATTTATTCCTGTCTTGAAATAAAAGAAACTTACGATAGGCAGCCATATTTGAACGACAAAGCCCCATGTTACTCGTGCAAAATCGTCTGCCAAGACTGGGGTGAAAAAGGAGCAATTTATCAATATATTAAATGGGTGGTAAGCATGCCAACAAGATAGTTACAATGCAAGTCAGGTATGAGTGATTTGCTATGGCTTTATAAAATCAATATCATAATTACCACGTATTGTTAAAAATTTTAGCTGAACCGCAAAAATAAAGCACTACTTTTTGAGTACCAGACTAGACAACTTCCAAATTAAAATGCGCTCTGCCTACTCCTATAGTTACGCCCATATAAACTACAGATTACAGTTCTTTTTTACTGTATTGCACCTACGTAAATTAATCTAAGATAATTTCTGAGTTCCGATGGCGTTCTCACTTATCTAACCAACGCTGTTTTATGAAATATACAAACAATACGTTAACCAAAAAAGGGAACGATATTTTAAAAGTTATCCATCCGAACAAAATCTTTTTCCAAAAATTTTTTCAACGGTGATACAAATCACCACATTTTGAGGCGCAGAGCCAGGGGATGAATCAGCGATAAACAGACATTTTTTCTACCAAAGTGTCACCCACTTCATCATCATATTCATAAGCACTAGATTACAATCTCGCTGCGAGAAAAGCAATTTGTTTCCAGTTTAACATTTGCGAGAATATATTTCTCGGGACATATAAATAGACTGTTATCGATAAAACTCATCAAAAACTTTCATATTTCATTTCTTAACACATAAGTATTCAATTTACGTTTGAAACAGTTGGCAACCGACTGTAACCGTCGTTTAAAATTTGGACTTCGTTTGAATTCAGTTACATAGGTATTTGAATGAGCATATAATTGGAATTGCAAACAACCAACTAATAGAAAAGTGACGAATAACATTACAGGATAATCAAAGAATACATTAAGTAGAAATTACTGATTTTACACATATTTTTTAGACAGCGAGTTAGATAATGCATAGGATACCACTGCTTTGGCTCAAAGCACAAGTACCTAAGTTTGGTTTCCCTTCTATCAATGAAATGCTAAGAAAAGGAATAGGAGCCATTGCAAGAGATCCAACTTTAGTAACAGTCGCAGTTACAATAAACGAATATTTTTTTGAAAATATACATAGTATTCCTTGTATAATAGTAGGTGTCCATAATTTTACACGCACTTCAAAAGTCAAAATTTACGTCTCATCTAGTCAAAAGAGGATAATAAATTTGCGTTACTAATATATTACTCAAAGAACTCTAGCGTAATGGTCCTTTGACGTGTTTAAGTGCCCTGAAGGACCCAATCTTTCTAGTCATAGTTTTGACATAGATACTACCATAAAACGACAGGTTTAGAAATAACCTTTTTGTGTAACAAAATATCAGTGACGAAATGGATAACCTCATAGATAAGCTATATTCCGAATAAAGTTCGTTATAAGTCAGTGTAACAACAAATAAGGTTTTATTCTTGTTGGTATTAAACAATCGAATAGATTATTTAAGACCTGCACAAACACACACGTATGCTTACTACCTCACAAAGTGAGAATTTTATTTTCATATTTTTCTTTCTCTTTTTGATGTTTTGTATTCAACTAAAGATTTCCAATAATTATATACTTATAACCTATAGTAACACTATAGCTAAGTTTACATTTTATGTTGAGAAATGTTTCAGTCAGAATTTTATTTCCTTATTTTTCTTTTACTTCTACTGTTGCTTTGTATTCAACTAAGGATTAACAATATGTACTTATAACCGAAACTTATTATACAATGTATTGAGAAGACACTGGTTCCTGAAAGACAGTTCTTACTAGATCAGGGATCAGGGCTACTATAATTATGTCACCTGGTTTTTAGTACAAATAAATAATTATAAATAAATAGATAATAGATAAAGGTTAGGAAGGGTAGAGTTAGACATTTCCTGTATTTGGGGCCAAATAAATATTCATACAATGTTGACAACTCAAGCACCTACAAAAGTTATTAATATGTACTTGAACACATAATAATGAATAAGACTTATAATCCTCTAGGAACTGTCTAAAATATGTATAAATTGTCCATGATATCTAAAAATTCAGATACTTCCAGAAAATAGCTGAAACCTTATCTGTCCGTTCCCTAATCGTATCTAAAATTCCCCTTAGTGAGGGGGACACTACCGTACTTATATGCAGGCCCTTTGGCCTTTTTACGTGCTTGCATGTAAGCGTCAGTACATTATTCACAAACAGCGGGCGGCCCGCTATATTATTTAATCTCGCGAAGGAATCTTCTCAGTTATCGAAGGGAAATGGATAATCTGGATTCTGATGCCAGCAGGGTGAGATTTTCCTTTGTAGTATAGTTTTTTTGCTGATTGACGAATGATGTTCTTTATCCTTGCTCGCAATAAATCGTTTGACATTATATTTTCTTAACCAGAAAACAACGTAGGACCTGATACAGATTTTTTTGGAAATCAATTTTTTTTATTCCACACATGTATCTACCGTATATTATTTTGAGAGTATTAGTTTTTTTTTGTAATAAGGCAACTTATAATGGCACCAGAGTTACTATTTTTTTCTTAAATTGTATCCTGTATCTTGCAATAGAACACCTAACCTACGAAACAACAGAAAGCAAAACAAGGAAACAATTTTCCTTTTCAGTCCTAAAATTGATTACCAAAAACAGTTTACCCCGTATGGTAAATCCTCAAAAGTCACTTAAAATGTATACTCTTTTTGCTCTTCAAATAATCCAATTAGAACTCCTTTGTTATTCAGGCGTTCAACTGGCTGTATCCTTTTGGGAGTATAAAGTGTATAGATTCGCTATGATTACTTGACCTTGCTCGTAGTTATGTAAACGGTATCTTAATCACTTACTTATCGTATTCACTTTACTACCAATATATCGTATCATTTTTTTATTCACGATGATGTAACATTTGTGCCTATCATTGGAGTAAATACTGTAAATGTTCACTGACATTCACACAACGCCATCTAGTCCCATTCTAAGCAATCAGCCTGTTATATTGGTACTACTCAACGCATAAACATTAAATAAAACGATACACGATAAGACTAATATAAGGCAAGCTTAGGATACCTGTGTTCCTCGTAAGCTTACCATGTGCGATCATCTCTAAAATCCACCACCACCTCAACTACCATAGCACTACTGATACAAAACTTGTTGCCTTTAAATAACCTCGTGTGTTCACTTGGAAAATAAATATGTGTTCGTACTTGAGTGATAAATTGGCAATATCTATTTACGGTATCACTTGAAACGAAATTTTTGTCACAAACAAAATAAATTCTCCAACGTAATCTCGTTCATCGAGGTAACGCATCAAATCGCTCGAAATCAATTTTGCGAGGAAAAATTCGCACCAGCACCCTTATTATCAAGATATTGACTCAATATCGCGACGTAACACCATTTACTTCAGGATACATCATGCGTTTTGTGACAGCTGATACGAATGATGGACTGACAACCTTTGATGGATTTAATAAAGTATAAATTAGGATTAACAATTTTTCATTTAAACACTCGGAACACGAAGAAAAATTGAAGTATTTGAAACACTCTCAAATCATATAATATTAACATTACATTCAAGGTTACATTTACAAATCCTGAAATTAATGAATAATAATTCGTATTTTTTTCCTAATATGCCAACACATTACGATAATTTACAACCTGAAACCGAGAGTTCTTTGTACAATGAAATTATTTATCATATTGTTTTATAACTTGTAACTGGTACGTTGTTAGATGATGATTAAGTCTTTTCTCTTACATTGAAGTAGTATATTCTTAGTATTTTGTTTCACGTTCATTTTATTCTTTCATCATCATCATCAGCTGATTAAACGTTCCCACCGAGAGGCACGAGCCTACCCGTATAGGGTAGGTCATTTCATTCTTTACTTCCTTTCTTTCTAAAATTAACTTCTCGAAACGCAACAAGTAAGAGTCATCCATTAGTAAGATTCCATTGAAATTTACAAGATGGCTACATTATATAAACTAGTTTGTTTGGGTACACTTATCGTTCTTGTAGAAAACTGTCACACCGTGTGACCTTTATCACTTTGGACAGGTGACAGGAAGCGTGTCGATACATCTTACGTTCATGACTCTTATTATTAACGAACTCTCTTTACTTGGAAAAATACTTCTGAGATATTTACGGCTACATTCGTCTATGTGGAAATAAAATATAAGGAACTAGGAAACTTTTACTTGGCGAATATAATTTCAGAATGCCAAATTTCATGAAAAAAAATTTTAACGTGTATAAATTTGACTTCATATTTCATAGATATTAACCTAAATGCATTTGAAATAAAGATCATGCCCAAAAAAAATTTCTTTAACTTATTAGAGGTTTTTATTCAAACTCCTTATTTTTAAACCCCCTGTTTCCCCCATAGTATCAAAAGCAAGTCAATTTGTTGTAATTTCAGATAGGTATATTATGATTTTAAATCCAAAGCAACATAAATAATCTAAGCTAAGTTTCTACAACTTCCTATAGAGCACAATCTTAAACTACCAACCTGAGAACTTCAGAATAAATAACTGATGATAATAATATTATCTTGAGGTATCTTCGATAATATACAGCAGTCTGATGTAGATAGATTAACGTTTGTCTTTTCATCGACTTTTATTAACCTTCAATATTCATCCACCAAAATAATACTCGTCTAAAATTGGCTTTTAGACAGGTTATTTCAATTACGTTAAATTAATTTAATGATTCCACTTGTATTTAACGTTAGGTACCAATAAAATTAATTTGATTACCAAGGTCCACAGTTTGGGCCGGGTTTGGAATTATCTCCGGGATAATGACTTTGGGAAGCTAATCTCCGATATAAAGTTAACTAAGGATTCGGTTTATTCTCACCTAGAGTTGCTTATACAGTCGGTCGGTATCCTAGTGTCAGTTTTACGGTCTAAAGGTTTTATGACCGCCCTGAGTACGTAGATAATGGATTTAGTCTCGTATGTTGGTTGATCGTAAAATCTGATCACTCTACTTTATAAAACACTATGTAAACATATAAACCTTCAAGTGGTTTCATATCTATTTTAATACTTCAAGTAAATTGAGGCATCGGAACAACCACCTCGCTACTTCCCTTGCATGGCCCAGGTCACTAGAGCCTAGTTTCATATTAAGCAGGATATACCTCATGCTGATCGGTTGGTTTATAACCAAGTTGGATATGTTATAATTGAATAGTATCATAGTCTTATTTAGGCTATCGATTGCATATATCATTCAAGTCCCATCCTTGATGCATCATTCTTAGCAAGCAAACGTGAATAACCAAGACACACAAACTGGATGAGTGTGGCAATTTACGGTCTAAAGTAAAAATCATTAAAAGCAATGTAACAGTTTTCACTTTAGCTGAAAAGCAGGTATCCACAGCGTTTGCTTTTGCCGTTCAACATTGAAATTCCTAATATTCCAGTGCCATAGCAATAAATCATTCTATAAAATATTGTAATTAAATGGTAACTCAATAAACCTAAGAGACGAGTACCTACTCTATTCTTGGATATTGAATTATTCAGTGTCCCAAATACGAATCTGCTTAGAATTAATGATGAGTTTTCAAGATTAATTCAGACCTTACGTGATACCTTTATGTATTAATGTTTAATAAACAAGTTCTGAAGAAACCTTCAGTTTTGCTTAGTACAGGGACATAACTGATTGAATATTACCGATTTTATTAACAATACCTAATATAAAAATGTAAATGTAATGTTTGTAAGTCTTGTTATACATTTTCGACAACGTTGATAAAAAATATTATTTTTATTAGATATTTGTGTTATTTTATAAGTGTAAGACAAAAACTCAATCAATGCTTTTTTATATCATGCTATATTCGAGGCCTTGTATATATCTTTATCCATCCATGGAGTTACTAATTTAATTTAATCTGACCAACTTCGAGCCCTAGTGGGCGCCTTTAGTGGCCGTCCTGTGCCGCGAGCAGAGCCAATCATCAGCTGAGCTAGTCTCGCCATTTACATCCGGTGACGTAGTTAAGGCCACCTGCGGCTAACAACAAAATCAATTTAAAAAAAATCCCACCAACGCATCTACGGATGCTCTGAGAATTTTTCAATAACATAAACAATAAAGTTTTTTGCTATGAAATACAGTACCTTTACTTCAATACCTAATATGCCCACGATCCCTTCATTACACGTTATTATTTAAAGTAAAGTAAAGTAAAATTTTATTCAGAAAACAATTACAACATTAATTGTTAAACAAAGTTAAAAACAACATTTTTAAATTTATGCAAAAACTCTTCAATGTTTGCTTTGAAAACTTATATTCCATATAATGTTATATATTATTTTAGACTTAATATAGGTGACAAGTTATGGTGTCACGAAATCCTATACAAGCGTATGAATCGCTCAATGACCTGGATTAACTTAGGCAAAGTGAACAAGATTGTCAAAGGCAAATCGAAGCCATCTATAATGATCGAGCAGGTGATATGTATATAATATGTACATCAGAGAAAATTGTGCTAATTCTGCACAGTAATGGTTTCAATTCAATACCAGCATTATTTGAAGATAAATATATATATATATATAGTTAAATATACTTCATAGCTTGCCACAGCTCTGTCAATTCTTTAGGGGCTTAGGTAGTATTATATTTAAATAGCTATTAAAACATACAAATGTTTATTAAATATGCAACCTTTTTTGATGACAAGAATGTCAAATGTAAAAAGAATATAATTAATTGATTGTTTTATGTTTTTTCTCACCATTTCACTATTTGTATATGGCTAACGTGTTTTCTTCGTTTAATATATTATTTTATTTTACCAAGAGTTATTTCACTGCATATGTCTAGTATTCAATATCTCCACATATTTTCTATATTTTATGAAAGATTATAAAAAAATGTATATGTGAAAGTTTTTAACTGAACTTGATTTGGAGAGAGATTTCTTTTTATCGAAAGCTATGATCTATATACAACAACGCGTTAATTATCTTTTTTGCAGTAATGAGAATCTCTCTATCTCCTTTCCAATATTTGTATGAAATAAAATACTAAAAAAAATCATATCCACTTACTTTCAGAACCAATATAAATAAAATTGACAAAAATATCCAAAGTCGTTGCCTTTTATTCGCTGTCATGAAATAAACCAAGAAAGTTGCAAACTGATAAAACTTCTTCATGATCAAATAGTTTTATTATGCAAAAAAAAACAAATCGTTCTTTCGCATGATTCGTTCACATCATACTCGCTTTGAACGAATGAAATTTATACAATCGCAACCATTAGGATTTCGCGACGAAACTTGCATGTAACACGTGCTTATTTATTGCTTCGTGTCCAAGCTTTTACCACCATTATTTATATTAGTTAATCGTCAGTTACTCTGTTTCACATAATAATAATAAGACAAAATTATTTCTTATTATTTAGATCAAATTAGTTTAACTGACATAATTGGGAAATACAATCTATACTTTGTAAGAATATAGTCTGCTTCTTTCTGGTTTTACGTCTTTTAATGAATTTCCCACTCAGATTGTATGACAAGACGTCGTCAGTAACTACAAAATCACTGAAAAATCAGGATAAAAATATTCCAATCCAATTATTCTACTAGACAGTCTTACTAGTTTGAAGTGGCAACTATCTTCTATCTACACCACATATATATATAACCATGATCTGAAAATGTAACACACTTGCTTATTTTATTTTGCTCCCCGAACATATACCAAATTGCCTAGCGCACTTACAATACCCTATGCTTAGATTCAAGTTCACTCTGAAACGCCTTTAAGCTCAAATCATAACATTTTAGGTTGAGAGCCATCTGCGCCTGCCACTCAACTGGTGAAGCTGTACAGGTCATCTGCGGGCAACAACAAAAAATTCATTCGAAAAAGAAATTAATTATAATAAATATTAGACGAGCGTCGGAGACTCATGTGAACTGTTTTCGATCTGGAAAGCGCAGATTCAAATCCCGCCACGTACCAATTTGTTTTCGAATATTTGAAATTATATGTACGTTATCCGACGCTCTTATGGTAAAGGTCAACATCGTAAGGAAACCTGTGCACATATACGAACAGGCTCAATGAGGTGGTGATGATGATGACTTTTAGTATAATTCACAATCAACTCAGTATACATGTTAACAAGTCGTAACGTAAACGTAACAACACGCGCTCATAAGTAACAAACTAATTGCCATCTATGAGGATTATGTTCTGTAATACCCGCCCAAAATGAACTAGATACCAAAGCTTGTGGTAAAATGGCTGAACCTACGTACCTACACTAGAAACTCCAGCTGATATATAGCCCTTAATAATATTATACTGGCCTTAACCCGGCCAGTATAATATTATTCGGTTAATTGTACACTTCTTGATGTAAGCTCCGAGCGTTAGTTGCTACTTAGTGCAAAGTGAAGCTCACTCGAAACAGACACTAAGGCTAGTTAATGGAAGTAGTATAGATTAAAACCTTTAATTGTGTGAATTGACCACATATTAATCTTATGTCCCTTTGTTTAATTCGTGAAAGATTTTAAATTTGAAATGTTTTATCAAATAATGACCATAATCATAATTGTTTCAGTTATAGCACATCTACTGGTAAACATAAGATTTCATACGTTTGAAAATAGATAGATTTAGATACAGTAAAATTGTATATGTGAAATAAGATAATTAGTATTGTAATATGTAACCCTTTAATCGCCACTGACGGCCTATATTCAAAAAATACAATTGTTTTTCTAATATGTCTGCAATCCTGGCGGTTATAAAAATAATAAAAGAAACTCAATGTTAAAGTACCTAAGAATCTATTAATAATTCTAAAAAAAACCTCGCGTTGGGGGACCGCTCCTAATTATTTCTTTCTTATCTACGATATTTTTCATAAGATGGTTACCTCTTTAGGCTTTTACCCAAGACTTTTTGAAGGAATTTCATGAAAGTTTTTGAATTATTCTCTTAATTTTGTTTTTATGTTCATCTCTGTTACTTATATAGACTATTTGTATTTGAATTGTTAGTTTAAGAGCGGTCCCCCAACTCGAGGTTTTTTTTAGAATTATTAATAGATTCTTAGGTACTTTAAATATTAAGTTTCTTTATTATTTTTACTTTTTAAAGGGAAATTACTTAAGTTCTTGTGTCGGGGGTTTTTAAAATTTTTAATTTAATCTTTATTTCATACTTTTTATAGGTAGGTTAGGTTAAGTTAGATTTTAGTATATAGACAGACACGTCAAACTTATAACACCCCTGTTTTTACTTACTTACTATTGTAATGTACGAATCATTTCCTTTCATTTGATACCCCACTCGGGCATATTTGTAAACAATCGGTTTTTCATTCCCACTTTCATCCCCTATATCTTATAAACGGCTGAACCGATTTTAATTAAACTTAGCTATTGTAATGTACGAATCATTTCCTTTCATTTGATACCCCACTCGGGCGTATTTGTAAACAATCGGTTTTTCATTCCCACTTTCATCCCCTATATCTTATAAACGGCTTAACCGATTTTAATAAAACATAACATAGAACACAGACTCACACACAAACACGTCAAACTTATAACACCCCGCTTTCTGCTTCGGGGGTTAAAAAGGCTATAAAAGTAACAAAAACAATCATCCTAATTGAAAATTAATACAGGTGAGAAGTTTACAAAGACAAATTAATATCAAAACTTACCTATATTAAAACTGCGATATCTTGTACTTCAAGATTACTTTGTCTTCTTAATGACTAGACCAGCACGCCGAGACGTGACCTGACTCCGCCTAGGCACAATTTAGTCCATTGAGGCCGCATCCTAAGTTTCAGTATGACCAACTCCTTTGAGAGCATTCGCTCTGGGAACTTGCTCAAAGGTCCTTTGTTGCTGTTGTAATATGATATTTTGTATTCCAAAGCGGTTATTAACAGAATAAGAAATGTTCGAAGGCCAAAAATAGGTTTTCAGTTCAATACAGAGTGGCTTTAAGTGGTGTTTATAAATTCCGTTTTGCTATAAACATAAAGTTTGCGACGTGAACGAATGTACTGCAGCCGGTAGTCTTCTGTTTGTGTAGTGACATCGCTCATTGGGTTCCGTGTAATGGAAATCAATAAAAGCACGTAAAAGTAGAATAAAAAAAAGGCATATTATAATTGAATGTAAGAGTATCATTTATATCTCAATAAAGAGTTAGTAATTGTGGCACAAAGGACATCCTAGCCTAATTTTGTTATAGACAATAAATAAGGTTCATTGATGTGCTTTCGTAAAAGGCTTATTTTATAAGCATGTGAAGTCACAGGATACTGTGACCTAATATATACTTATATCTATTTATGTCATAGTTTCGCAACTGCACTACGGTCCCTTTGTTAGGACTACTGTCACTAGATCACTTTTTAGGCGACACTTGCTACTTAGTATCAGATGACTTTTTTGCCTCTCTACTGCATTAAAAGCCTATGTTTATACAAGAATTAGTGACGCGCCCCAACTTCGCATTGATACAATGATGAACCTAAATACAGTACAGACAAACTGTGAACGTTGTATATTATTTGATGAATCTCGTATAATTTTGATAAATCTCGTAGGGTTCAGCCTGCGTTTGTAATGAAAGCGGAAAAAATGTATTTCGTTGCAACATAGCATTAGAAACCTTAAAAATATCAGTATTTTTCTCTACTATTTCCTGGATATTATTATACATATAAACTTTCCTCTTCTATCACTCTGTCTATTTAAAAAAAAAAACTAATTAAAATCCGTTGCGTAGTTTAAATATTTAGGCGTAAATAGGGATCTAGGGAAAGCGTATTTATTTTGTACTATGTATGTAGTGATTATCATTGAGTATTAAATCTTTGCAACTACGATCTGAATTCACAACAATAACAATTATTCATACGAGCCACAATATATTGGACAATTACTGGCACACACAAACTATTAGGCCATTAGCTTTTACATGCTAATCTGTTATTGATAGAGGCCAGCTTCTGTTAATTACACCCTTCAGATGCGAGTCCTGTGTGAATGATATTCTGTATATATAAAGGTAGATACGCCATCAGTGCCTCGAAAATGAACCTAAAAAAGAGAGTACAGTTTGTACTCTTTTGTTTAGGTAAATGTGTTCGAAATTCAAAATATGTGTATGTTTGCTATCCACTTCTTTCGATTGTTTTGTGAGCATATTACGAATCCATACTTTTTTACATCATTGATTATTGGATACAACGTGACGGGTTGGAGAAATTATTCGTTCGTGATGAACGAGTTCAATTGTCGACCACGTATTGTGCATATATATTACTTTGAAGTGAAAATTAATTTTACGACTTTGAGCACTGTTAATTGTGATTTTTATTCGAAGTATGCTTAATACTGAATACTAGGTGGTAGACTCGATACTGAGTCTTCTAGGTGGGTACCACTGCAGTGCCAGATATCATTCCTTGAAATAGGAGTGTTATGCACTTGTGTGTTTCGGGATGAGGGCACTGTGACTAGTGAAATTACCGGGTATAAGAGACCTAACATCTGTTGTCTCGGGTGACGGGCGCAGTGCGGCATTGATGGAGAATAATAGCTGTCTATCAGTTGTTGGTTTCCTTTAATGCCGCCCTGTCATGGTCTGGCGTATCACTTACCATCAGGTGAATGTCCAGACCATCCTGTACACTTATAACATAAAATTTAAAAAAAACAATCTTGATGATAATTTATTATTCGAGTAAATTTCTTTAATATAGTATAGTTAAGTTGATTTTAACTTTGAAGTACATGGCGTTACAATAAAACTATCAAGCCATTTTTTTTTATTCAAGATATGTATTTATATTATAAAATAACATTTCGTCTCATTTTTGGTGTAAAAGTTCGTAATTATTCATTTGTGCAAATGTGTTCAGAACTATTGATCACGATGGGAACGGTAAGCATAGATTATATTAATAATTCCATCCACCTCCGGCCCAGATCCAAAAGTCTTTGAATCTCACAATCAACAACTTTTAATCTGAGTCATTATGCAGTCAGGATTCATCTAACTTTGTCCTTTTAAAACTTATCTAGTTTGCTAGTTTCCGGCACTTCCTAGCCGAGCTGAATAATAGAAGAGATAGCAGAGAACACTGTTTCCTTGAGAATTTCTAATACCGATGCTTGTTTGAAAAATGCTATTTATAAATAACAAAAAAGCGCTTACGTAAAGGCGTAAATATACGTAGGTAGGTAGGTACATCAAGCAATTCACGTAACCCCATATTGCATATAATACATTTTTAAATATGTCAATTTTTATGAAAAGATACCTTTAGAAGCCAAGAATTCACCCTATTTATTCTAACATTGTCTGAAATAGGCGAAAAAGAAATAACCTTATCTCAAAGTATAAGTGTATAAATTAAAGGGGAACATTTTTTATGAGCAAATAAGTACCTGCACCATTTAAGCCTCATATTGCTAATCAGATCACTAGATTTAAAAACCATTGCCCAAAGTAAACGTTAAATTTTGAATAATTATATTACTCGTTTACAAGTTTGGAATATTAACATTTTCATTATCAAAAATCATTTCTAGAAAGTGCGATCTATCAACTTAATTACTTTAACCTTGTATTAGGGTGTGCTTGTTTCATTTCGCAGAAACGTTGTCTATTAAAAACGATTCATATAACATTAACGTAAAATTTTCAGAAAAAAATAGTATAATGAAAATTTGTAAAAAGACCGCAAGTTGTTAAATAACAATAAATAAAATAAATATCCGCCGACGTTCACATCGAGCCCCAATTTAACCAGAGGCTTGTACAATGTGTGCTTAATAACTGATATACATATACTTACACATTGTATTAGTAAATACATACATTAAATACACAGAAACAAACAAACATGTTCATACACATAAACATTGACAATGGATATAAATAATTTCTATCCGAATGCTTCCAGTCCCCATTGGTGTTTTCCCAGAGTACCAAAGACGATGTGACCTTTACACTCGAATAAATAATTTAAACCGGAGCCAAACCCTTGATTTACTTAACAAAGGTGGTTTACTTAATAGGGTAATATATTTTGGTCATTTCTACGATCCAGCTGGTTTGGGGCCTTACTGAGAGCGGTGCGATTTATACGCAACAAGAAATGCATAGAAAATATTGACAATTAACCATTTAAATTATTTAGTTACATTGCTAATATTCAATATGGTATAATAATACATACCGTATTGTACCTAATGCTTAATAATAATAAATTATTAGTTATAGAAGAATTCAATTTTAAAACTTTATATTCTTGTGTTTTTATTACATTTGATCAATTTTTTCAATCTGAACTTCTTAATAATGATTGCAAATTCCAGGATAAGACACAACTTATAAGGGTCCGGAAAATCAGGCATATCTAAAGTATATTTAAAGATTTTGTATTGATAAAGATTTTATTAGAATAAAATCTAAGAGTAATAAATAACATGTTTATATATGGTTTTAGTTAATTTTATTTGATAAAAATGTATGCATGTTACCCTTATTTGATTCCATTCAAGTACAATATAATAACAGGTCAGCTTATACCTATTCTAAATCCACAACCAACTGACAACGGTACTTACTGAATTAGACATGTCATAAACAGACAAGGGTAAATTCTATTCAAAATATCTAAGTAATATTTTCTTTTCACTGAAATACTTCTCGACAATAAGTAACATGATCGCTAGACATAAATTGACTGGATCGTTGATATAAACCGATTTGAATAAATTTCAGTAAACGACAACGTATTTTCTTGAATAAATACACAATTTATATAAGTGTTTATTTCATTGATAGGTGTCTTTTAAATTATTCGTGTTTTCTATTCAATTAGATTATTTCATGTTAACTTAAAAAAAACTAAGGGCCTCTTGAATAGACTCAAGGTTGCTCAGCGTGCTATGGAGAGGGCTATGTTAGGTGTCTCCCTACGCCATAAAATCCGAGACGATGATATTCGTAGGAGAACTAGGGTGACCGACAAAGCCCAGAGGATTAGCAAGTTGAAGTGGCAGTGGGCTGGGCACATAGTGCGTAGAACCGATGGCCGATGGGGCGGAAAGGTTCTCAAGTGGCGTCCACGTAACGGAAAGCGAAGCGTAGGCCGACCCCCAACCAGATGGACGGATGATCTGGTTAAGGTGGCGGGTAGCAGATGGATGTCAACTGCAAGGGATCGGTCCGCGTGGAAATCATTAGGGGAGGCCTTCGTTCAGCAGTGGACATAATTAGGCTGTAATGATGATGATGATGAACTTAAAAAGAAACTTCGATATAAGTCGAAGCCTACATTTATAATTAATAAATATATTAGTTTGATATATTATGCAAATGGATAATTTTAATACGTATAAGATTCAATATTGAAAATTAAAGCACCATCCATTAGACTACTGACGCATGATATAAATTCTTAATCAAGTACGAGTTTAGCTTTAATATTCCTGTCATACAGACGATCTTTTGATAAATGTGCACTTAGGCGTAATAATATCCATATACTTTAATGTTGTACTCAGCTAGTGTAACAGCCGAGACAAACAAACATTTTTTTTTTATTTGATTGTCATACCTTTTGTAGCCTGCTACGTAAATGAGTAGCTATTTTGAGTTACATTATTTTTATGACAGTCGTTGAAAGGTATTTGCACACATAAGTATGTGTAGGTACACTATTATATGACAGTGGCACTTATAATTCAGCACCATTTTTCATCAATTAATTTCAATGGTGTTTTCTTCCCGCTCTGCTTGCAGTTGGACCACGAATTCCGCGCAGCCAACTGACCACAGCACTTAGCGAATTAAGCATGTCACAAGTTAATGGTTAATGCAGACAAGGGTAAGGGGGCATTAGGGCAAATTAGCCGTACTGCTGTTCAGGGCGGTTGGACGTAAGAAGAGTCTGGAATAATTGCCGAATTAACCTCCTTAGGCTGGCATGGTAGATTAATAAGTCGAAATTAGGTTAGCGCTTGAGAGACTAGAGTGGTGGAAACTAGAACGACGGATAAACAAACACTTTGGCCAATTCATCATTATAATAATTATAAGGAAATGCTTATTAAACTAACATTTACAGGCAGTAATCTACTTCAATAATATGTAAATGTTTATTTTTTGTTTACTCTTTAGTAACATACCTTACAGGATACAGATGCATAAATACTTGTGTATTATTAATGGCGAGTCATTATTCATTTTGGTTGTTTTGATGTCATTATTATAATCAGAATAATCTAAGCTTAAACTTTGGTCATTATTTCTACACATGAAACATTTTTCTGATGAATATTAAGGATATAAACGACACGGCATAGCTAATTCTATCTTTACTTTGGTTCTTAAATGGATTAATTGTTTACAGAATTGTAAAGATTTATGAATAATGTTTTTTAAGCAATTGAGTTGACAAACTTTTGTTAAGGATACTATATTACCATAATCAAATACTATTAGTTCCGATTTTTGATTAAGTTAAACTCTTAAAATGTAATTTGATTAAATAAACGTACAAACATTAAAATAATTTATTTAATCAATATAGAACTGACAGAATTAACGTGGATACCAAAGTAATCTTACCAATTACAAGAGTTTGGACATGTAACCGGCACGTCTATGAATACTATTTCCTTCGAGCAGTCACGATTCCAGCGAGCCAGAAATCCTATAATGCAGCTGTCATTCCTATTTGAACCTTCGGCTTAACGCATCGCCGTGATCTGACAGCCTTGAATGAGGAAACTTATTTCTTGTTTCCTTGGCTCCAGTTTTGACATTGACAACTATCTGTTTCAAAATATGTTTAAAAAAGTTTTTTTTATTTTGTCAAATTTTGAAAAGAACTGATGTCCTATATAGACTAATATTGACCACACTATTTATATCCTTAAATACATTTACTAAAAGTCACCTAATAATAACTAATAGTTACCACTTATATCTAAATTTTCACACTTGAATAATAAAAAGCTTTATTTGTTACATAGCCATCGTTAATATTTAGTCTCAAATGATGAATGATCTAATCTCTAACTTGGGTTTTCTGTTAAACAAGCATAATTTGCTGGCTAAGGATCAAAACTTAGCGATCAAGATATCGACATAAACTAGCTGAACATTTCTAGCAATCTAGGAATAACTAACTTAAAATCTCGACAAGCGAACCTGGACGATTCAACGGACGGCCCTGCGGCCCGATGGATCGACGACTTACAAAAGGTAGCTGGCAAAGGCTGGATGAGAAAAGTAGAGAATCGGGATACCTGGTGCACAATGTAGAAAACTTATGGCCAGAGTGTGTGTGTGGGAGAGAGAATCAGCATAAATTATTTAAATTTAAATTAAATTCATATGTATTTTAAATTTAAAAAACATATGCAAGTATATAAAGTGTCATAACACTCATAGTACAAGATCCTTTCTTGAATTGAGGCTGGAAATTGTTATTTGATTTTAGGCAGGTAATTAATGCAGGATACTAAGTGTCCAAATAATCAATCATAAAGCTTTTTGCTCTTATATCCATATACATAGTTTCCAAAAGTAAAAATTCCAAAACACATTTGACCAAAAAAATCCAACACCAGCGGACATTTGTCCAATAATGATATCCTTGCCACCCTCATTACTGAACCTCAAAAACTGTCCGCCATTCGCCGCCAAAAATGTATGGGAAAATCCAAAATAAATGTCTGAGTGTAGCCGCGCCGGCGTCACGGATTCATAAATCACACAAAAATATAGGCGAAGCGTGGCAGATTAAGTGATTCGTAGGAAAGTTCTCCGGCAAACAGGGAAATCCATTAAAGTAAGCCCATCAAAAGGGAACGAGGCCCTAATCTTTTTAACCGTTTGCATAAAACAGATCGTCGTGTTATTCTGATGTATGATTTGCGAATTGCTTCCATTTATCAGCTGTCAATCAATATTCTATTACGATGGCCACTTTTTCGAAACTTACATTTGAAGTGCAAAATTTTGAGTGATAATTTCTGTGTGTTCTTTATATCAAGTGCGATTACCGTGTTTGATGGAAGTTGCTTTATTTATTTTTTCTTGATATATCATTATCATCATGTTCACAGCTAATTTTTGTATACATACAACAGTGATCCTGAAAAGATATCTATGCAGCCACTTGTTATGTAAAGGTCACAGTATATAGTCATTTCACCGCCCGTCATTTTCCCAACAAAGATATTCCTAAAGCACATTGGCAGAAGAAAGTGATGATGGAAGTTCTTACTCACGACCTTATACATGGTAGGTCTCGGCATTATTACATGCACATGCCAAATATGCAAGTATCCTTTGTTTTATACATGAAAAATGGTATTTCAGCCATACACTTGGCATTTACTTGGATAATCTAGTCGTTAAGGGACTTGAACCGTCATGAAAAACAAGGGCCCAATACCTATTGGCGGTTAAATATTACACTATCTTTTCCAAGATGTGGTTATGTGTAGAGATTTTGAAATAATGTTTAATGGTCGAAGTTATAGTAACGTATAAAGTTCTGATTTTCCTCTCCAAATCTATTATTAAGTTGAATTGCGGACATAAATTTACAAATCTCATTCATTTATAAATAATCCGCCGGCAAAAAAAGGATACTGTGTGTGATAAATGTGTTTATGATCGAAAATATTAAGATACCTATGCATGAAGAATATACGGGTATAGTTACGAAAAGTGTAACGGTACATTGTACCATTGATTTGATCGATGGAAGCGATAATCCCTGAACAGAATGCGTGTAACAGGATAAAACATAAAACAACAATATGTACTTTAGCGAATTCGATTCAATCCAGTCCGGGGCAATTTCGTTTTTCGGCGGAATAAACCCACAACTCGTTACAACTCCTCACATTAGTCGTCATCGGAAATAGCTTGCGTATAAAAATTGGACTTTTTATTGAATTCATCGTATACCCAGCCGAGGCGAAGTTTTGATTCATAACAGCGGAATATTCCATTCCTCTTCTTGAAAATGACGAATTACAAACTCGAACCGCGAAGCGTTAAATCCATTTGTTGGTCTTTTGGTTGTTTATACACAGAATTTTATACATAGTTGCTTGTTTGTAAATTTGTCCTTAAGCATAAACCTTAAAAAATTCGTCCAAGACCCGGACGAAACAACATCTCTTAAGACAAAAGTTAATGCCCATCAAATGAAATTGATTATCCCTTCACCCGAGCTGGCTCGGAGCCAACATTGACTCAGCTTAGCAGGTTTTTATTATCACATATCATACACCTCAATAAAATTCACAATGACCACTATACTAGTTTTAAACAACGTCCTAATGTAATTCCATATCCTTATTTGATAACACAGCACAGTAAATATCAAAACATACTCTTTGGTTCTAAGGTTAGACATCAAAGCGTAAATAGTGTAACTTCTTACTCTAATGGGTACTGTCTTATGTATTTTCCATTCCCAGCTACAAAGGGCTCAAACCAACTTGCAAACAGATCTCGTAGTGAGCAAACGCGTCGTTATAAAGACTCTTTATCTTCCGTCTGTTGTATATTTACTTTATTAATCCTTTCGAATGGAACACAAAGGACCTAAATAGGGCTGTCATTTTTGTTGTTTTATTGCAAAATGTTATATCTGGGATTACCACAGCCTGGTGCCAGGTTAAATCAACTTACAGCCTTTAATGACGTTTCATAATATGTTAGTAGCCGGTACCGACAGCATAACATACCCTCTCCGAATCATAGATCCAAATTTTTCAGACAATCAAGTAATTCAACGAGCAATGTCCTAACAAATATAAAAAAAAAACTACACTATGAATGCCTTAGCTGTAAGCTTGAGCCCAAAGCTATTATCACCCGCCACACAGACTACTGTAGTAACAAATGTGGGGGCTGTAGGTTCGAAACCGTTTTCCAATTACCGTATTTGTCAATGCATCGGTTCGTTTTTCTTCAAAAATGTAGCAAATAGCGTTTAAGCTTTAAATAGAAAAACTAGATTTCTATTTTCGTTTCCATAATAATAAACTACTTTTTAAGATCTAAGGACTCATCAACTCACCTTTGTTTTAGTTAGTTTTGGTCGCATTGTTTTAACGCTTTACTATCATCAGCTCTTACACGTTACCACCGAAAGGCACAAGCCTACCCGTAAGGGGATCCTTAGTAGATCCACGCTGGCCCAGTGCGAATTCTCTTCGCAGGTTTCGTCACGATGTTTGTCTTCATAGTAAGAGCAACGTAAATTCCTATAAATTCGAAATCACATTGGTACATGGTGAGTTTGGAACCTGCACCATCTAGACCGGAAAGCATCAGCCCACACCAATGAGCTACCGACGCTTTTCTATCGCAACAATAATAAAAATACAAGTAAAATCTCGATTTGGGACACGACATCCCTATGTTAACGACTGTAGTTTTCCATTATTATTATAAAATGCCCCGAGACTTAACATATTCCAATTTCAATTGGCAACCCTAGCCTAGAGTATGGAGGTTCTTGTATAGGAGACGCATAACGAGACTTGGTAACAAGTGATACAGCCGAGTTTACAAATAATCGGATAAGCCGATATTCGAGAGCCAACAAGGTTCCGATGTATACGCTAGATTTACCGCGCTTTATATAACGATTCGATGTATATTGGATTTAGTAGACGCAACATATCTGCATTTATACAGCCGTAAGCGTGTTGGTAGAAATAAATTTATATTTTGTAATATCCTAAGCTTCGGATTAAAATGGCTTCTTTAGCAAGACGTTTTCTCTTATAAGTATACTTATTTTAAGTTTTAACTTTCTCACATTTCATGAATCTACTTCAGCTGTGAACTGTAAGATAAGTTAACTCTTAAGATAACCTTAGCCTGCTGGAAGAAATCTCTTATAGAGTTAAGCTAGCCTGTACTTCATTGTTTCTTTCTGTCTACTTGAATTATCATGCTATGTACGAATAAATAAATAAAATAAGATATCTAAAGTTTTAACGATTCGCACACATTGAATAGAACGGATGAGAGATCGTTCGGGACATGCTATTAGTTGTCGGTGGTCGTACAATTGCCACAAGCAAATGAAAAGTATAAGTAAAAAAGTAGCCCGCAAGTAACCCGTGACCACCATACCTACAGTCGCCGACTCGTTGGTAAAGAAATCATATTAATAAATAAATCAATAAATATCTACTAACTGACACACAGCGTCATCTAGTCCCAAACTAAGCATTTAGCCTGTAATATGGGTGAACTAAACAACGGATAAACATACTTAAATACAATTTATTGTAAATACATATTATACGAAGAAAACACCCAGACCATTACAAACAGACATGCTCATGCACACATATGTTAGTACTACCCGTTTATGAAACCCGGAACCCTTGGTGTAGTAGCCAACGTCTTGACCATTACACCAGATAAAATTGTAAGTTATATGTATTTGGTTTTCTTGTTTTATTAAAGCTGTAAGGTTGTTTCTAAAACATATTCTTTAACGATTCTGTTTGTATAAAGTATTCTAATCTAACAAGCGTTGTCCAAGAGAAACCCTAAATATTATAATTTAAAGGTGAAACAATCAAAATTCTATTCATTTGCCCTTTACCCTAACCTTACCCACGTGCCTATCTTTGCACAATGTGTTATAGGGATAGATTTCCCCGTGGGAATGAACAGATGCAATGAGAAAGTGTTTTGTGTTTATGTTGTTATATTCGATAATTGTTACGTAATAGATAAATCAATAATTACATCCACGTTCCTTCTCTTATTAATTTTTTTAACCAATTATTGAAGTCTCCCTTTTGTACCTGCTTTGGAATGGTTTATTTTATACTGTTAGTTGTTTTTTTTGTTTCAGTGTAGGGTACAGTAAACCTATCAATGTTATTAGGGTTTCAGAATGCAATTATGCGATCCAAGGCAAAATGAGCTTAAGACAGCATGGTTTAAATAGTAAACACGGCACTAGAAACTTGCCAACAACCATTAGATGCATGTAACGCAGTAGGATTCGAATCGAAATCTTTCAAATATCGAGAAAATAACTTGCTCACTCTTTCACAGGAAAGCCTTGCCTAGAAGTGGACATAATGACCATATCAGAATATTTTACACGGAACTTCTCGACAGTGTGAAATCAATAGAGCGTACAATTATACCACCCTGAAACAAATGAACAATCAAGTCCGTCTGGCTATAATATCATCTTAAACGGAAAATAACTTGAATTAAGATCCAACAATAACCAATACAAAGTCGGAATGTTAGCAAACGGATTAGCAACAGAACATAGTAACAAAGACGAATCAATACGAGCCAGTTGTTAAAGTCCATTTTAACGTTGCGAACTTAAATCCCGCGGGTAATCACGGCATGCTAAACTAGTTCCTGAGTTCGACCCGCGCCCGAGGCATTGCTCGGGCCTTTTGCGCAGTTGCGAAATATTACTGCCAGCCATTGCTCTAGGTAAAAATGTATGGCTGATGAATGTTGTATTCTAATGGCTCACTAGAATACATACATTTATATCCTAAAATAACCAGCCACATAGATCATATTAGTTCTTTCATTTGAAGCGGATAACATGGACTGACTGAGACACAGGAACTTTTCAACCTGTCGTAGATGAATAGGTCTTCTCAATTTTTCCGGAAATTCATGTTCGTCGCGGTCTCCACATGGGCCACCGTATTTCTAAGTACAATTTAAAACAATAACTACAATTTCTCATTGATATTTAAGTCTCAGTAATATTAAGTTCAATCTGAACTTCAGCCAAACCCAATTGACTTTGCACAACAATTTTTCATCATTCCCAATCGAATATATCAAATAGTTTTATTGCATACTTCGTTTCGGGTCCCAGGCGTATACCGGGCATAAACAATTTCATACAATAAATTTCACTCTAAAACTATGTTTCAAACTTCTAATATCGAAATGCACTTTATCTGTGGAGAGCCTTTCACGCCTCGGGCGAGAGGGTGCGCATCAAAGATGTCTTCGCGTTTATGCTTGCACTAGACATCGTGCAAGGCATTAAGTCTCCATTACCCGTCACTCAAAATGAGCCTTTAAATGGATACTCACACGATATATATTCGTTTAACGCCTTTTAAGTTTTTTATTGGACAAAGTTGCTTCCGAAAGGGTGAACGTCGGTTTCGCCACTCTAGAAGCAAGGAGACGTAATAAAGCCAATAAGGTTGATGCCTTTTATCTTAAATGTCTCAGGCTCAACTTTCGACTTTACGACACAAAATTCGTGTAATTTATTTCGCATTCAGACGTTTGTGTTAATTACACGTTAAGACAACGAATGTTTAGGTAATGTTTTCTCAGAATGCCTTTGAGAGCATATTATATGGTTTAATTTGAAATTGTATTTCCTTTTCCAAGGTTTCTCGTTACAATAACACTTACTTTCAATTATCATAAGAATTTTTGAAAATGTGTACGACAACTTCGGTATTATGATCTCAAATTTGAAAATAACTTTTTGTACATTCCATACAAAATGTAATTTAATATAGAATGTTGCCAAGACTACCACATAAGATTTGCCTTGTGAAAATATAAGATCTGATAAAGAGCCAAGCTTCTGAATCTATACAGCCTGACTCTACCGACCTTAACTTCAACAAATTCTACATTAACGCCGTTTCGCTGCCGTCGTGGAGGTGTTGCGAATATTTCGTTTTTGATCTCAAGTAAATAACAAAACAGTTAAGCCAAACATATTTACTTACAAGTAGAATTTGTTGAAATTAAGGTCGGTAGAGCTAGGCCTACAAGAGATCTGAAATCTTTTTCACAGTGCAAAGCTTATGTAGTTAAGTTACTGTCTACGGTTCCATACTAACTGTCATATTTTAATTCATAAAGAGTCTCATATAAACATCCACCCCCCGATTTTGGGGGGGAGGCGAAATTAATAATTACATGATTTTTTCTGTTAGTTATATGAACTTAGATTATTTTAGATTAGTGGATACCAAATTTAAGCTTTCTAGCACTTTATTAGAATTTATCAATGAAATCTTAAGTACTTATTAGAGCTTTCCACTTGAGGTTTTGTATGTTTAATTAGTTTTTAACATCATATCTTAAGAATATGAACTATCTGGTACAACGGAAACCAACTCTATGAGGGTTTAAAAAACGACGAAACACTTCAGAAAAGGTAGGTAGTGCCCTTGACTACACCGTGTCCCCAGATTATTTACTACAGGCACGAACTGTACTCCAATAACATATTAATCTATATACTATCATCATAAAAACTCTTACATTCAATAGATATATTATGTAGTCTTCCACCATGTTTAGGAAATTGATACCCCCGTCCAGATTAAGCAGGAACCAGGATAATACGTATCCGACGAATAAATTTAGTTTACCTGCAACAAAATAAAATAATTTTACTAAAACATATGAAAAAAGTGGATGATATAGTATGGAGGATACCTATTTGAAGCAATTAACTTCAATATGTTAAAGTGATTTAATTAACTCAAAAGGCAAACTAAAAATAAAACACATCTCATCATTTACCTTTTTGGACGTTTACGAAAAGTTAATATAGTTATCACAACATGAATAGTTTGTGGTCTAATGTTGAAAGCATACAATATCTATCAAGTAAATATATTTTAATGAAAATAAAACGCTTCGCACAATGAAGCCTTCTTTGAAATGAGGCTTAGTTCAAGTCTAATAAAGAACGAGAGTTATATGAGGCACTGTAGCGCCCATATTCTGTGTGCATAGATAACCTACAAACAAAACAACTATCGAATATTTTATTCATGCAACATCACTCTTTCCCAAAACGAGCAGACTAAAAAATAAAACTTTGCCCATGCATAATTTCAGTTCAGTTTCAATTAGGTAACTTTGCCCGGGCAAAGCGTGTAGCGTGCATGTAACCAATTATCATGCATCACGCGCCCACTTCTAAGTATTTGGGTTAATTTTCTTGCTTTTGAATACCGCCGGGACATTTAAGTGAATACGCTCGCTTCACCTCGTATGCCGCGAATGTGCGGGAAAGGCGGCAAAGTTGCGCGCATAAATATCCAAGCGTTAGAAAACTAATTATTAAGTCAGCTTGTATTATTTATATTGTTGTGACGTAGAAATTGCCTCTGTGGTCGTTGAGTTTAGGTGGCTGTGTTTTCCGAAAGTTATGAGTCGAATCCCATATACACCGCATAGTAAAAGTCACCTGTGCTTTTTTCTAATTTTTTGGTTGTTTAAAGAGAAAGGCGATTCCAGGCAAGGGAGGCCTCGATAAGCCGTCAGTCTTGGCTAATAATATGCATAAAGGCCGCGCTCTGCAGTCTACAGTCTGATGATTTTAGTTAATGTAGATAAAAATTGTATTGATTAATAATAAATAATTACACTAGACACTCCACCAGATGGTAAGTAGCTATTATTTAATAGCACCGCGGAGAGAATATCGGAGGTGACATTTGTATTCTGATTTGCCGCCATCACTAGACAAGAAATCATAGGATATCTTTATGTAGAGCTGTAAAAACGGGAAACTAACTATTAGTTACGAATCAAAGATCAAAAAGGTTACTCGTAAATGTGTCGATTTTATTACCTTTCCCAATTCCGATCAAACGTTTGCTAGATTGAGGCAGGACACCTTAGGTATACATATTTATATTATAGTATTTATAGCTTTGAACATATGTTTTTAATTCATATGCTGAGGTTACACTACATACATACTTAAAGATACTTAAGAACTCAACATGTTATGTTACTTTTATTGGTTAATGATCTATGTTAATATGTGAAAAAATAACTATTTGTCAACAACGAATGGAAAATGAGATATTAACACGAATCTTTCTGGTGAAAATCAAAAAATTGCATGTGGATTTTTACCACTTGTGTCTTGCAATATGAACGTCAATCATCGATGGAATTTATTATTACAGAGTTTCTCAACTACCACAATGCAACAGTACATTAAACACGATTAATTTTACGCCTAGATTTTTTTTACCACCGGGATTTTTTACACATTGCGCGGCTGTTAATTTTACCGTTAGGAAATTATGACTCGGTATGAAAAAAAATGTTACGGTTATAGCTTCTTTTAGATGATTATTTTTGCGTTCCACTTCAGTGGATGTACTTTTACGTACGTCATGACTATGGGAATATTTGACAGCAACTGTTTGAGGTGCTACAACCCGGTAATATGCCACCGAATCACAGAATCACTCGAATCAAAATTCAGTCATCATTAGACGGTTGTTTAACTTGCTTGATGGTTAACCAAACACGCGAGCCACTATGCCAACCCACCTAAGCCTATTTTAATCTTCGTCACCATACGAAACCCGGAAATAGGTGACTTAGGGACAAAAACATTTATAAAATTAACTTTATACAAACACCATTGGTACTTCTTCATTAACCGAAATCCATTATGGGTTTTAGGAATTAAAAACTCCAAAATAAGAGTGGTTATTACAATCGATAGGGATATAGAAGCGCTTGAAAATAGGATTGTCTAAAAGTTAACTTTCTCAATTGATGAGAATCTGTTCTATAATATGTTATCACTAAATAATTATTATTATAATTTAATCGATTTTGGAATTGACCGTTTCAAATTCGATTAAATTCTACTGCAGTGCTTGGGGCTCCTTGTATTGTATCAAAAATACTGCATTGCGTCTGCATCGTCAGCAACCACCGACAATATCTATGCGGACTGAATTCGCTTTAAATGTTCGAACTATTATAAAATTTTCTGTAAAATGTTATTGGCCTGTGATAGTTTACACTATTTTATTAGGAATCTCTTCTAGTGATATAAATCTAGAAACAATAGAAAATTGTGGTAATTAAAAAGTGGTATTGATGATGGAATGTATAATTAGATTCATCATAATTTAGTTAGACGACATCTCTGCAACCTATTGCTGTCTACTGATGGGCATAATTATATCCTCTGCAATATATAGCATTTATATTGCAAAATTCATTACTTATGTTTTTACTCTGTTACAATTCAGCTAAGATTGTTATATATTTCCCGGTGAAACTATATAATTTGTCTAGTGATGGACATTATTATATCCTCTTCAGTATATTACATTGATATTGCAAAACCCATTACTAATGTTTTTACTCTGTTATAATTCAACTTAGACTGTTATATATTTCCCAGTGAAGCTATATATACTAGGAAAAAATGTAGGTTGTTTTAACGGAGTGATTTTAATTTAAAATGAAATTTGATATGACTAGTAAGCTGACACATGAAACAAAAGGCACATGCTTTTTATGAACACAATACATCATCAAGCTTCTAATAAGCCGACCACAACCATAAGACTACGCTATAAGACGAGTATAAGTTTAGTAGTAACAAGTCCACAATTTTAAAGTTAATTCAATTTTCCACAATGGCCACTTCTGAATGCGCTGTGTAACTGGAAAAAAACCGGTTGGATCCAGTAATTGCACTAATTAACTCACAGAGTCACGTAGAAATTAAGACGGCGAAGAAAAATTCCGCTTGGGCATCCGAATGAATGGAGGAATCCAGTTGGATCGTCGGGAATTAGCGCGATGATGCCTTTTTTAATGGAGCGAAAATAGTTTCAACTTGAATGGTGTTATAAAAATGCATAAAACCTATATACGGCAACGGTGTTTCAAGAATAACTGGCTGAACAAAGTGAAACTATCCCGCCAATATTTTTAGTTTCATACAAAATTTCAAAAACTGCGCTCGCCAACATGTGTAGTGAATTTGGTAGTCTAGATTGATGTTTTAAAGTTCAATACATATTTGTGCCAAACTTTTATGCCAAGTTTCATAAAATATAACAAAAGGAAAATTACTTTATGGTAAGATCATTTTCAAAACAAACTTTTTTTGCTTAGTAAACAAAACAACATCAATGTGGTTTGTGTTCAATTTATTTTTGGGTTTGTATTGATTTTCTTGGAAAACTTTTAAAACAATGAAATAAGCGAACTCGTCTTTAATCCATCAAAATTTAGATCTACATGATATAATTGCATTTCTCGCTATTTGTGTCAGTTACTAAATATTGTCATAATAACAAGTGTAAGCCCCAGTAAGTTTTGTGAAAAGGAATCCAGTGTAAACTCGTTAATTTTCCAACATTCCTATTCACGATCAACTCAAAAACTGACACCTGGAAACGGCTGCACGATATCACGCCAACACGGCTTCCCGCCAATGCCGGCTTTAAGTGGATATAATCCAATGAATCAAAGCTTTCGCGGTGCAGCACTATTTCCGTCTGCGGTTAAACTTTTAAAGGAATGCATCGATAAATTTTAGAGCAGGCATTGTCTGAGCGTACGTATTTACCAACTACGGTTCGAATTTGATAGCTCGGTGACACCGAGCTAATGCATCTAAAATAGTTCTATTATTTTCGGTAGCAGTCGAATGCAGTTGAATACACACTTCGCATATTTGTTAAATACAACTGCTGCAGTCATAATACTAGAAGTAAAATGAATCTACTGCTGGACTTTACAACCTCCAATGAATTTCATCGCAATGTTCGCTTCAACTAATTTCTGAAGTACGAGTACCTAACAATGTAATGGTTGTGAGGTCCTTGAAAAGGAAATACTTGTTATTTTAAAAAGAATATAATAGATAATACTATTTTTCGTACACACTGTGGTTATCACAGTCTTTATACGTTAAATGGTGGTTGTTACGTACGAGTAGGAATAAATGTTTGGATATAAATTTTGGTCATAAAAATATTCTACCCAATGTACGTGGAGTTTTGTAAACAGAAGTTTGACAGCAAGTTAATTTGCGACTAGATGTTGCCCCGTGGTGTTACCTGCGGCATAAGATTATATTCCCCCGCAGTAAAACATAAAATAGAAGCGCGCAACTCACGCGATGCGCGGCCGCCACGCGATTATACATTGCTTTATTTTTTTACAATAAAAAGTATATTCTAAAATAAAGCAGCCTACGTTTTCCCTATTAGCTATCTAGAATAAAGACCCAGCCAAATTAGTCCAGCCATTGCAGAGATTACTTGGAAGAGACAGACAGACGGACAGAGAAACAGATAGACCAAAACAAATTATAAAAATTCTTGTTTTAGCAGATGTACCATATATTTTTTTATTACAAACAGACACTCCAATTTTTATTTGTATGTTATTAATAATAGATGACGGCCAGCGTTCATTTGATTACTGAAAGCGTTCATTGGGACAGAACTTAGTTACAATATAATTAAGTTAGATATACAGTTAGGTTCATTAAAAAGTGACATAGTATACAATGTGGTTAGGACGCTCACTTAAAGGTAAGTGATAATCCGAAAATGTCACTGGTCTTACCCTTTTCCCTGAAACCAAGAACCCAAAGCATATTGAGTATATTCCACAAATACGACTAAAGTTACATACTTTCGCCTAAAAACGTGATTCAAAACGTAAATCTATAAAATCCCGGATACTTTGCATATGAATATAGTACCATTTACCGGGCGAATACCGTTTTAAACCAGTTTAAAAGTTTAATGTATTTGCTTGCTCGCCACCTGATTTGAGGCTTCGATAGTCTATTTCGAACGCGGATATAAATATCGCTCTATACTGTTGAGCGTTGCAAAAAGAATGTCCTTCGCCATTTTTTAATGAAAAGGTTCCCGTTTTACTTTATGGGAACAATTTATGAAGTGGGCACTCCAGTCTATTCGTTCGGTGAAGGCAGTTTTGCTAATTGTAGTTTTCGGTAGTAGATGTACCGATAGCACGTATATTTTGAGCAAGTTATTGGCATACCAATAATATTAATTAGACTAAGTTAAAACGAATGAAAAGAATCAAAATTAAATTATTTTCTAACTGATACCTACTGCTAATCTAAACTGAATCTTATTAATAAGCTCGTAGAGTTATTACCAAATCCAACAATTGATACACCCATGACAATTCCCGTGATACATCAAGCTCAGCCGGTACGCCAAGAAGACGATCTCGTCGTGACAGCATCACGTCATATCAGCGGCGTGCTTATATCGAATTACTCAATGATATTCCCCGCAGTATTCCCATCTATAATGCAAATAAAAATAATACTGATATTCAAACAGCGCCATCAAGCCTATATGGATCCTAAACAACAAATAAATATACTTGTTACCAAGCAATTCGCATTGGGCCCAGCTCAATTAAAATATTGAATTTATGTACAGGGAGCAAAAAAGCAAGACAGTAACTTGATGGAAAGTGATCATCTTAGGCCATGAACAACGGAGACATCAGAAGTCTCACCAGTGCGTTGCTAGCCTCTTAGGAAGAAATACGCTATTTTCTTGCAGGTTCCTAAGTCACATCTTTCAGGGAATAACACTGCTGGAGCTCGTTCCATATATAAATTTCTATAATTTAAGCAATTATAAAAAACGTCATACATTGAATGAACTCATTTTGACAGATTTGAAAGCGCTTTTCTAGTAAAATCAATAAATATTTTCTTATTTATATTGTTCCCGAAGTTTCGGTTACTTAGCTACTACCAAGGTACGCTTAGTCATCAAATCAATCTTTGCGAATCCCGAAAACATAAGACAATGCTAAAATCACACGCGGACTAAGTATTGATAACACAATCATACCTATTTTTGTGCAGAAAGGAGCCAACATGAGATTTACCTTACCTGCTATTTAAACATGTCAACACCTTGCGATTACGAACACTGACCTAGTGGTTACTTGTTCACTACATTACGCAGATAAATTGCTAAACATTACTACAAAGATGTGATAACCACAACTGGGTTTATAGAACCCATTAGGATTAGCTCTCACTGCAATCGATAGTTGCGGTATAATTAATTATAAGTATACTAAATTTTTTTAAAAGTATACTGCTTTCTAGAGAAACTCAAAATAGCCACTAGCCAGCCTTGCCTGCCTGAATGAGAACTGGGTATGCCCAAGAAGGAAAAACTTAAGCTAGCAAAACAGTCAATTCTTTGCTTTCAGTAATTAAAACAAAAATTTCATCGAGTTATTAAAAAGCCACTTTTATAGTTAAAATTGCATCGAGTTATAAGCACCTAATTAAAATGCTCCACCACGCCTCTCATCTTCACCACGAGAAACTAGCATCTTTATGGTGGAACCCCAAGACGCCAGTCCGTTGTCTGTTTCATTAGGCAGCCCGATTCCCGTCCATTATATAGACACGTTAGACTATGGCAGCTAAGCCAGGTTGCATATTCGGCTGCGCCACTGCGTCATTATCATATTATAATTTGGCTGGGAGCGGGCGATGTTAGGCATGGCGCACGTAATTTGATATTAAACACGCCCCTGACAAGTGACGTGACTGCATTGCGCGTTCATTACCGTTATTAAAGCTGAAGAACTTTGACGTCACAGCACTTCATACCTTTAACTAATACAGTGCGATACTGCTAACGGTGACTCGCACTGTCAACCAATGTTGTTAGCTTGGGACAAAAGAAAATCGGAGATATTTTTTAATTAGCTCAATCCGTAGCAAATACAATAAATCATTGCTGTGAAGTTTTCTAAGTTCACATATTTTGAATACAAACTTACTAGCGAATGGAAACTGCAAAAACTTAGTAAGGATTACGAAAGGCTTATATCTGTCCAATCAGGTGCAGACTAAAAAACTTGTTTTAAATTCATACACACTTACCTAGTGGTCAGGTAAGTAGTTTGGAATACATGTAAATTGTTTTTCCTATTTGGTAGATTTGTCTATGTTGCATTTAACAAACATGTTCTGTCATTATATAATGTAGCTGATGATCTGTGACTAAAATACTACACCATATAATAAATGCAAAAAAGGTCATTCAGATTTGAAATTTTGAATACTTTTATATATTTCAATACCTTTACCTTTCAACACTGATTTACCGCAAGAAATATTTAAACATGGACTACAAAAATAGGTTTTCATGAAAATATAATCCCTTGTTTCACTTCTACAACCTTTGACACACTGAACTGTTGACTTTTACGTACATATTTTACTCCAGGCACAACGCTGTTCGATACATAGCTCACATTGTTACAAAAATAACTTTATTTTTGAGGTTTAAAGGGCCGCATCATGCTCACATCAAAGGAGCATAACAGGCAAAATGAGACGCCATCATTGTGAAACCACTCCAGTTGCTACATAAAAGATACGGTTACCTATCACTCGGGAGTGGCACTCGAAAGTATTGTGTGTCGGTGGGTAAATGGTTTATTCTCGAAGGTTGGTCCGGTTCTCGATATCTTACCTCACAGCTTTATATAACATGGATAATGTTAGTTCAACTATCTTATTAGGTTATACTTTGCGCAATATTAGTATCAGGTAAGCTAAAAACTCGGTACGTTTAACTTTATGGCAGTCATATCTTAGATAACGGTGCGTAAGTTGATTTTTACGCGCGCAAAGTCATACGATCATAAATGATGTGATTTATGAACCTCAAATTTATTAAGACATTGAACTATGGTGTGCTTGTACCAGCTGACATATTACTCTCATCACTGCCAGGATTGAGATCATAGGTGACTTTTAAGAATGTACGCTAGACAAATAAAACATGAAATCCCCCCTGTTACGGTAACTCCAGGAGACGTCTGACAATAGATTTCTTATTGTATCTCGATTGGTTAAAATTAAGCAATTATATTTTTATTTTTATTGATACACTAACAGACCAAAGAGAGATTCGGGGTCTGTGCCATAGCACACAACCAAGGTTACAAAAATTTTTGGTACCAAACTCCATAGAGTTTGGTGCAGATATACTCCATAAGGAACAGTAATGAAAATATTTTTGTAAATAACTAGCGACTCACCCCGACTTCGCATGGGTGCAATTCTGATAGTAAATGCACTACAGAAAAACTGTGAAGGTTATCTATTAGTATTAAAACATTATTTGAAAATTTTGTATGGTTTAGCCTACGTTTGCAATGTAACTGGAAAATATATTATTATTTACGACAGCACATTAGAAACCTCACAAATAACGGTATTTTTCGACTATTTAATGGATGTTACATATAAACCTTCCTCTTGAATTTTTAATAAGGATATTAGGACAAAAAAAGCGACTTTGTTTTATACTTTGTAGTGATGTAGTGATAACGTATTTTATACAACTTCACTAAACAATTCAATATTGAAATAATTTATTTTAAATTAATCACCACTTCATTGCCCAAGATTTTATTAACATTAAACAAAAGTGCAATTAAGATTGAAGGCAATCAAAAAGTTAAATTTATATAGGTAGATAAATGCTTTACAAAATGGCGCCTGCATGAAGCTGTCAATAAATCGCGACAGACGTGACATGTGACCCGACACAATTTGCACAGCAATTATCTTTCATGGCGTAGTCCTGATATAAATTAATGTGTTTTAAATATTTTCGAAGCCTTAATTTCCTATGTTGCCCTTACATTAAAATTGCTAATACAATTTTTCTTATTGTATAAGTACTACAACACTCAGTCTACTTTATCAATGAAAATTAAATATAAAAGTATATAATACAAAAGTAACACCTAAAAAACTCTAAAAGAAAATCATGACTATAAACCATAAACACTAATAATACAGAATTACTTCCCAAACATTTACTCAAAAATATTAAAGCATTCGGAATATCGGATGACGAGAAAATCACAGCTCCCGCAAAATTTCAACCGTAAAATGCTCCTGGCAAACGGTATGTATTAGGTCCGATTGGTGACGGCTAAATCGAATTCGTGCTCAAATAGAGCAAAATAAGGTTTAAAATAGCCCAGCTTGTTTCGGGTAAAAAACAAATCCGGAGCACAGGTGACGTCACTTGAGTGACCTGTAAGGGGATTACAGACGTAAGCCTCTCAGGATTGCTTCAACGGGACCTCGTGCCTCTTAGGGGCTTTTATTAACTCTGCCCCGGCAAATAAATATTATGTTTCTGTGTAATTAGTATAAAAATCCAATCTTGGACTGGAGACGATATTTTAAAACCATCCAGTGGAATTCCTAGCTACGCCATGAAGTTTAATAAAATTACAAACATTTAAACAATATCCAAAAATAGAAGACTTATTTATCTATACATATTTGTTGAAAACTAATCACTATTCATTCAATGATTTCCAGACTTAGGACACATATATTATTTCAATGACCTCTAAATGACCAACAGACAAAAAATATACCCAACTGTGGTCAAATATATTTGGTACACACTAACAATAAATTAATAATAGATGTAGTTTCGTGTTTCATGTCCGTAAAGGTTTAATGGCAACACGTAAATATTACGGCGTATAAAGATGTTAATGCGACGATAGCCCGCCTAATGACAACTCAGCCGTGTAAGCTTACCACTGCTAATACATGTTTAATATTTATTTTATAAATGGCATGTGTATCGTATAATTCAACCTCCTGGGGTATAAAAAGTAGAATCTGAGGGAGACTTTATACAACCGTTTGCGTGGACAGGTCCTTCATACCAACTCTTAGTCCAACCATAATAATTACGCTTTACGTACCGATTACTTTTTTGCGGTCCGAAGATTAAATAGATAAGCAGAAATCAAATAGCCGTTGTCTAAAGAGGACCTTCACAAATATATACCTTTAGCTAGAGTAGTTGTGTTTTTTTATGATACAAAGTGTACAGGACGGTCAGAACGCTCACCAGATGGTAAGTGATACGCCTGACCATGACAGAGCGACATTGAAAGAGACCAACAACTGATAGACAGTTATTATTCTCCGTCACTACCGCACTGCGCCCGACACCCGAGACAGCGAATGTTAGGTCCCTTATATCCGGTTAGTGGCAACTGTCGTCAATAATACATCTACTAAATTATGACGTAAATACCTATGCCAAATCACAGTATGGTACCTACCTAGACGACTCAGTTTCGAGTCTTCCACCTAGTACCTAGTAACCTAGAGTTTTTTGACTTGGCTCTAACCTTAAACAGTTGACTGTTAACAATATTTGATAACTTGAGCCAAATTCTGGAAGAAACACTCGTGAAATAAAGGCAAATATGCGAAAATTTAGGTATAGAATTTGATATAGTTATTTAGAATAATAAAACACATTTATAGACATAAAGAGATTAAAAGTCGATATTAAATTGTATTAGAATCAATAATATTTTAATTGAGCTTTCTGTCGGAAACGTTTCTAGTGCGATACGATTTAGCGCCTAAAAAAGCTTATTTTCACTTAAAGGTATTGCATTTCTGACCTCTTCCAAAACCTCCGGTGTTGCAAATTTTTTTTAGGAGCCGGTGACACTATCTACCAGGTGAGCAACATCCACTTCTTCTGCCCCTTGTATTTAAAATTAAAAGCTTGCCATTTCAGACGGTTGATTACGACTTAGGCACAGGAATATCACACGTTTGACACATAGACCTGCATTTCATTCCACTGCTGGACATAAACGATATTGAAGACTAATGGTTCCGGGTGCAAGCCCGTTTATTAAAAAATATTTGCTACATGGAGATCTTTTATATTAATCAGAAATTTTGCTATGTATAGCACCTACGTATTCACAAAAAATATGTATATTAATATGTTGTTCAGTTTCAGTCAGACCCAAATTAAGCTGCATGCTTAATTTGGGTCTACACCTCTACATAGTGATGTTTGAATGCGTTGCCAATTTACGTCACATATCCTACTTCTTGAAGGGTAGATCAGAGCTAACGTCAAATTTCAATTACACAAACATGCTTTTTACATTTACCTACGCAACCATCTTCAAAACACTTTCGTAATACACGTCCTGAATCTCCGGCTCCACTCAAACAAGAAAGTCAAACAATACAGAGCTAGATTTTTCCACTATCTCACTCTATTGAAGTCCTCAGACAGTGCAGCATAAATTCAACAATTGCCAGCGAGCGGCGCGTCGCTAGGGAAATATACCTGATTGTGCGCCGTCCCGACGTCAGTTTGGTAACTGGCTGCACGTGTATTTTTTACAGCTTGTTACATGGACAATCGAAATACAATCTAGTTCTTGAAATGCCCAATTATGTTAAATGTTTGGTTTAAACTAAAAAGAAAACGACATTAGCTGATCTTACCAAACCAGCCCTACTTGGTGCAATATGGTGAATATCACAAAGCTCTTGCGACCCACCAGCACGAACTGGTCAGGTTACCGACATACAGTTCAAATCTTCATAATAACGTAGGACTTTGTATGAATCAGCTACCCGCCACCATAACCTGTTCATCGGTCCACCTTTTTGGGTGTCGGCTTACGCTTATTTTTTCCTTTGTGTAAAGGCCACTCGAGAACCTGAAAGATAGTATGGATTGATCCTATGCATTATGAGGTTTGCCTACTGCCACTAGATTAGTTTACATAGTCTCATCATCATCAGCCTATCACGTGCATGTATAAGACCCTCCCACACAGCAAGTGTTATTGACTACCATCCTTCCGAAGCACGGAATTCATTTTCTATTCAAATAATCAGTGATTTACTAAGTTGCTTGAGACGTTAACTATGCTGTTTCCCCTTAGAAATCGAGACCACGACTCCTTGATCGCGTAGATATCTGAAACCAACACTCAGGCCATTATAGATGCAGTCAACTACTATATACCTAATAATTATTTTTTAGCACAATACTTATATTATATCAGTTGAATGGTTCACCGCCTGACTAAAATACTAGACCTGAGGCATACTATGTATAATGGCCGATACATGGGTACCTCAGCCTCTGCTATTTTTCCTGCTACAATATCGAATTATTGCCTAAATTCGTGTTACATTATGAAGGATTGACTGGTAGTAAGCTCAATGCCACCTCGAACAGTTGTTTCAATAGTCGGTACCCTTGCTGATCACCTCTAACGACTCTAACTATTATCTAGTAGGTGCCGTAATAAGTCAAAGGATAATCATGGTATTCTTCATCCAAAATGTAGAGGCATAGCGGTATACCTACCTAATCTTTGAATCAAAAGACATAATTTTATTAATACATGAATATCTCAGCCGATTGCGGGCACAGATTTGCGTCACCAGGGAAATAATCGTGATTGCCCCCATCGAGTTCGGACCATTTCGAGATTGGGATGACAGCATTTTTTTATTCTATTGTAATAATACTGAGTCTTACTAAATAAGGAAACAAGATTTTCAACACAATAGGATAAGCAGTTCTTGTGAGTAAACAATTCCCGGCCTAGTCAAAGAAAATCACAACAAATAACACAATACTAAGTATTCACTGTTTTCTTGGTTGGGTATTTCAGAGACGTTCATAGTTGGTTATTCACTAATATCAATCGAGAGTGTTAAAAAATAAAAATTTGTTTAGACGAATTAAAGTTCCATAAACAACTTTTGTAGTTTAGCAAAATCATCGATTGCTTTACAACAAGTTTTATTACAGGTGATGCTCTATTCAGAAGATGCTTAAGTGTGCAAAATACTCGTAGATAAATTAAATACACGATTTACTAAAATGGCATAAAAAACATCACTGTATCAAAAATTAATTTAAAATTACCATGGAACGAAACTCTATGTAACGTCTCCTACCACAAGTTACCGACTAACATAATCCACACCAAGACCTCATATAAATGTACTATGCTAATTACATTTCCAAAGTACAAGGAAACGAGACTTGTGAACCAGGTGACAAAATGGGACCGAATACGCTCGGAATGTCAATAAAGATTCACCGCATTCGCGGAATATAAAACATGTGCAATATGATGTAATATCTATGACTATTCACGCTAGGCTGCATTATGATTACATTTGGAAACCGATAAAAAATCTCGCGTGAATTGTAAATTGATGCTTAGAATGCAGATCACACAGCTCGGCATCGACTCGGTTGCTTATCTATTTTGAATAACATAGAACAAAAATATAATTTAACATAAGTCTGAATAAGGTTTTTATACTAGTTTTTTTATATGAAATCAATAGGCAAACATTTATGATTTATTTTCGTAGCAAATGTAATAACTATTATGTTGTATAGAGCGTTGGTGGCTCAATGGTGTGAACTGTTGCCCTCCTACCGGGAGGGCTGAGGTTCAAAGCCATGAAACATTGGTACGTGGCGGTACCAATGTGTTATCGAATTTTCGAAAAATGTATGTACGTTATCTGACGCTCTTACGGTGATGAAAAACATCGTGAGGAAACCTGCGCACGCCTGCGAAGAGATTCAAAGGTAGTGCGTAAAGTCGCCCAACCCGCACTGGACCCGCGTGGACGACTAAGGCCAAATCACCCTATACACCCGTACCCATCGGTGACGGTGACGTTTAATGAGCTGATGATGATGATAATTACATTATATGTATATACAATGTCACAACATTCATTATTATTTTTTGAATAATTGGACTTTAACAAAAGCTTTTCTTACAAATTTGTATCTAATGCATCAATATAAATAATACAATAAATCGAATGAAACAAAGGATGAAGAACTACCAAACATTCGCGCATGCAAATATACAATTACGTTTATAAATTACACCTATTACAACAACAATCAGTCAGTATTAATATGGCGTTACTAATAGTATCCTTCCTAAGAGGATTGTGTACATGTACATACATTAAGAATCGACTTTATCATATTTGGGTATAATGTACTTCCAGTATTATCATTCACTTCTGTCCAAAGTTCTGGAAAACCAATCATATTTAGTAAAATGGGCTATGCCGTGGTCCGAGTAGACACATTCTGTGACGCCCCTAAGGGCCTGAGCTCGTTGGTAGGTAGGTAAGGTATGTATATTTTGCGAGCATGTAATTGTTTTTGGTGGTGTTATCGTGACTACTATAGGCAACGGCTCATCTGAACCGTTAAAACGGTGCATGCATTATTTGCACGCATTGTCACAGTATGCAAGATGCTTCAGTAGTATATCTGACTGAACTGTTAATTATTGGTATCATTTTACTTGTTTAGGATATATATATTTTTACATGCATGTTTATTTATTAGGTTGTCAATTCACTTTTTGAATTTTATACCTAAGTATTACAATACACACACAGAAAATTAATGAAATAAAGCTTAAACTCAATATTTGTTTAACCATCGCTTTAAAAAACACCAAGGGACACAAGCCTACCCATATAGTGTATATATATATATATATATATATGGTGTATAGGCCTTAGTCGTCCACGCGGGCCCAGTGCGGATTGGCCGACTACACACACAACCTTTGAATCTCTTCGCAGGCGTGTGCAAGTTTACTCAGGATGTTTTCCTTTACCGTATGAGCGTCGGATAACGTACACATTTCGAAAATTCGAAAACACATTGGTACATGGCGGGATTTGAACCTGCGAACTTCCGGTCAGAAAGCAACAGTCTACACCATTGAGCCACCGACGCTCTATATTTATTATCGATAGTGTTTTGTTTATAACTAAGTTACCGTTTATAAATATATTATAACATCAGCCCTTGACATCTTGACACATTACAAGTTAATACTGGGTAGTGAAACTCATTAATAATAAGTAGGTAACCGACTTATTAATCAATCAACCGTTATATATCGCTCAGGGATTTTGTAATACCATAACACAAAAATAATTGGCTACAAACATTCAATCGTAGCATGTATAATTACCATATTAATAAATGCGGTAATTATTAAAGTACGAGTGGAATACTCGTATGTAGGGAATTCGAACCATTCTCACATATTCCTCCATGCTTAACTATGTTTTTGATATAGCTGTGTTTCAGTTTAAAAAAAAGAGAAAAAATTTTTTAAGCGAGATCATAGCCCACACTTTATGGATCTAAAGGAATGTTCGCCGATCCGGATACCGTGACCATTGAGTCTAGTCCCAGATTATTGTAATTCTTCATTCACTTCCTGTCCTGTTCCTGTTCAACCTATCGCAGTCCACTGCTGGACATAGGTCTCCTCCATTTTGCGCCAGATATCCCGGTCCTCCGCTTTCCTCATCCAGCGTCTTTCGCAACTTCGACCATTCACTTAATAAATATAAAAAGTTATAGATAAAATCAAACTCAAAACTTCCTGTCAATTACGTCTTTACAAGACAGTTTTGGATCGTCAAATAAAAAATAATTTTTAAAACTAGTTTGAATCTACTATTGGAATAGACAATTGAAGTATCTATACAAAAAAAATTGGAATAAAGATATTTCGAGTTCGCGTTATAATGAAACAACAAATAAGGAATCTAATAGTACAAATAATTAAGTTGCAAATTGTAACTACAGCCTATTCTGTGACTTTTATAACAATCGCCAAATTCATTCATTGAATCGTTAAGTTAGGTACTAGAACAAGATATTTTTGATTCATGATCAGTTTATGAATTAACTCGTTCTATAGACTTGAATAGGCGGGAACTATTGGACTAAAATAATACTAGTTTTCCTGGGCCACCTGAATCGGGGTATGTTCTCGAAAACACGAGCGGACTAGAACGTACAGTTTACGTTTACGTAAATATTTTAGTTTTCGTGTAAAAATTATAAAATTTCTTCTTAGTATTTATGAACGACTCCCCAGTGCACGTATGCCGTGCAGCAAGTATGACCTTTTACCATTAATTATGGAGAGAAAGAGGGCCGTTAACCACCATTCTAGCCTAAAGTAGATTATCAAAATATGAACTATATTTAGATGGATTTTCACCAAAGGTAAATTCAAATTTTAACCAACCAGGAATGAAACTAGTATCTTGATAAATATCCGCTGACGAATAATGTTATAATATAAATAAACATTATGGTTTTATTAAGGCGCCTGACACATGTTTTTACTTAGAGCTTAGAAAACAACAGTCTTATTTCCAGCTGCAGTTGAAAATATTTACCATAATATACCTACAAAAATTTAATCGGAAATAATGTAATATTTGCGATTGAATTTTACTATTTTTCATTTATTAGGTTATGTAGGTAATTTTAATTGAACCACACTTGCATGCCAATCAAGAATGCACATATTTCTCTATACATACAAAAGTATACCCTTCACACACATTAAAAAGTCGAACAAATTTAATGTGATTTCCCGACATGCGTGCAAAACGTGTAAGTTTACGCGCTACACCCGACGCAGGCGGCGTAACGCTCTTACACAACCCCAGTACATATTAACGCGATGCGCAGGCGCACTGCACAGTGACAGACTTGCCGGCATTCAACATGATCTACAACATCGCTGTGAGTCCTTACGATATTTCATTAAACATCATACTAACTTCACAAATAAAATCCCCGATACTTTCCATCATCAGAGTCCGAAACCGCATCTTTACGCAAACTTTGTGACTCTTCTTTCTAAAAATTTTAACATGTCTACTAAACCAGATTACAATTAATAAGTATTTCCTTCCCGCAAGTACTCTAAAAAGGGATTATGAGATAAACCACTTAGCAGAGAAATGGTAGCAGCAGCGCCCAAGTGTAAAGAATTTAGGGCAAAACCCTTCACTGTTATGAAATAGGCCTAAAATCCAGCAGTGGACTTTAGATAGATAGATAGATAGATAAACACTTTATTGCTCACATTTTATAAACGGTTCACAAACACAGAAAAGTCAGACATATAGTGGGCAAAGGCGGCCTTATCGCTACGAGCGATCTCTTCCAGGCAACCCTTGA